>WSTJ01000135.1:0-39943 GCA_019623705.1 Ceratobasidium sp. 428
GGAATAGCGGAACAGTCCTGGCCGGTGAACGAGCCATCGTCCTCGCCTAACATCCCAATACATCCCCCACACGAGTCGAGCGTAGTCAAAATGTTGATACATTCGCTTCCACCTCCATTAGGGTGGTTCAAGATGACTCAGATTCCGGCTCCACTCGGGCTCAAATTCCCGAAAGTCCTATGAAAACCCGGAATTTGGCTCGAATGTGACTCGGAATCTGCCCATCTTGAACCACCCTATTACTCCAAGCAGGACAAAGCCGATGACCAGGCATCAACGAGCAAGTATCAAGCACGGGTTGAATAGCGCGCTTCGAAGGCTGTGGTCCGCAAGTACCCGAACCAGCCGGATTGCCCGGACAGGACGCACACGTATTACCATTTGAATACGTGCCAGCCGGACACTGGACACACTCGCTCCTCCGATTGGCATTCGGGATGGTACCCGCAGGACAGGCGGTGCAACTACTCGACAACGGGGGTGCAATAGTACCGGCCGGGCAGTTGATGCAGGAGAAGATGCGACCACCGAGGCTATATGTACCGGCGAAGCAGGCGCCGCAAAAGTTGTCGAGAATGTACCTGCCAGCCGGACAGGAGAACTGTGTGCATTGAGAAGATCCCTGAGAGGCCAGTTAATTATCGTGAAAACTAAAGTAGGGCTAAACTTACCGCAGTTGAGTTGGTACCCTGTGGGCAACGGGGGCAATATGCTGCTCCGGGGGCGGAGGAATAGGTATTGGTCGCACACGACGTACACATCGAGGATCCAGCGGCTTCACTATATTGTCCAGGGGAGCAAGCGGTACATTCACCACCTGTAGTAACGCCACCGGGCCTGGAATACCCAGCCTTACATGTGCAGGATGCCGAGCCCTATGTATTAGATCAGCATCTTTTCGAGTTGAATCAACGCACGAGTACATACGGCAGGGGAAGAAGAACCGCTGGGGCACGCCTGGCAAACATCACTTCCTCCTAGACCATATGTGTTTCCTGGGCAGGTTACGCAATTACCACTGGTTGTGGATTCGCGGCCTTGGCCGGGATTACATGTTGCGCGGCCAGCGCTGTTCATGAACATCGGTCGCTGGGGTCTTTGTACGCGTCAAGAGGGCATGCTTACATATTAGCAGAGGATATAGATGCCGCAGAGGCTAGACCAATGAATGCCACGATACTAAGGAGACGCATAGTGGCAGAACGTACAAAACCAAACGGAGAGGGGGAGAGAAAAACACAACGCCAAGCCGCCTGGTTGCGAGGCCGCGACTATATAACCCCAGATTGACAGATCGCGGAGCCGTTCCGAACGTCAAACGTCCAAAACCATTGTATTACTCCCTATTACTCCACACGATGACGCATTAAAGTGTCGGAAGCACGAGTTTTAGAACGCTTGGCATGTGGAATTGCTCCACGACTTGTTTATTTGTTCTCGATTGCTGTCATTTTTTGACAGGATATGATGGATTTGAGATTATTCCAAGCAAAGCTCAGAGATATAGCGGATCGTAGTTTGGGAGAGATACAGTTTGGGAGTCATTGTTCGAGTTGGTGGATCGCAAGAGCAGCGAGTTATAACGCGATCATGTACAAACGAAGACATCTTTCTCGAGAAGGAACACGATGACGCAAGACGCGGGTGTGAGATCGATATCGCGAGGATTTTATTGCATCTAATTTCTCTCACAAGCTACTGGGTTTGGGGTTTTTTAGAAGCTGTGCAGCTAGGAACGAGATCACGGTTGTCGAGACACAGATGTCAGTGCGCGGGCATTGTTTATCCGACTAGATCAAATCAGGGCATACGGTCACGTGAGATCTGGATCTGTGCCGTACTGAGTCTGTTGACTCATTTATCAAAGTTTGAATCCTAACTTGATGACATCCAAGTGTCTCGAGGGAGCCACACGCCGCTAGAACCCTGGCCTCATTGATTAGTCGTCATAACGTTGCGCATATAGGAACTTTCTCCTGTATGGACGATGCCCATTTGACGTGCAAAGCCCTTGAAACAAGCATTGGTATATTGATATTTTGCTGGAAACGTTGCTGGTTCTAGCTTCGCTCAGCCAAGTGCTACGATTACACATTAGCCGTTGTTGAAGTTATGCTTAATACAACACGTTACTACAATAGTCGTAGAATGAAGACCTTTGAGACTGAACTTTAGCGGTAAATATGAGTTGGCGAGTCCGAGCTTTAGAAATTTTCGCCAATGTAGATCGAAACGGGCTCAATAGTATAAGCACATGGCTCTAACATACAAAACTATCACAAACGTAGAAAGGAGAGTACAGTATAACAAACGATAAGATGTCCCAAAAAAATGAAACGAAACTGTTAGTCCAACCGGGCTAAATCAGAAGGAGTCACCGTGAGCATGCATCAACGCGCCGCGCTTGGTCTTGCTGTGGGACGTCGCAACGCACGCCCCCTCGGCAGGTGCGTACCCAGGGCGGCAGCTGATAACCTTGCACCGGCCTCGCTCGCACTTGACCTTGTCCACGTTCGGGATCGCGGAGCAGTCCTTGCCAGTAAATGAATCGTCCGGACCAACACATCCGCCACACGAGTCGAGCGTATTGAAAGTATCGACGCACTCGCTTCCGCCTCCACTGCTCCAGACGAGACAGCGCTGATAACCAGGCATCGACGAGCACGTGTCTAAAATAGGCTGAGTAGCACGCTTGGACGGCTGTGGTCCGCAAGATGACGAGCCAGGAGGGCTAGATTGACCGTTCGGACAGGGAGAGCATTGGTCTCCGCTCGAGTACGTGTTAGCTCCGCATTGTCGGCATGAGTTTCCAGCGGCGGTCGGGACGTAGCCTCCGGGACAGATGTTGCAAGTGCTCGACCCGGCGTTGGAGTACGTTCCAGGCGGGCAGTCGGAGCAGGAGGTTGCGCCGGCGCCACTGTATTTACCAGCTGAACAAGTGGCGCACGAGCCGCCTGAAAGGTATTTACCGGCTGGACAGACGATTGGTGCGCATTGGGAAGATCCCTGAGAGGCTATTTGAGTACCGTGAAGACTGAAATAAGACAAAACATACCGTGGTAGTGGTGGTAGTACCCGTAGGGCAAGAGCTACACATCCAGGCCCCGGCGGCGCTATACTGTCCAATAGGGCAGGCGGTACATTCACCACTTGTGGTAGCCCCACCGAACTTGTAATAACCCGCTTTACACGTGCAATATGACGAGCCCTGTATACCCTATTAGCATCTTCTCGGGTTCGGCCAACAAATGATAACTTACACTCGAGGATGAAGAACCGCCGGGGCACGTTTGGCACATCTCACTCCCTCCTCGACCAAACGTATTAGCAGGGCAGGTTATGCAGTTACCGCTAGAAGCAGACTGGCGTCCTTCACCAGGATCGCAAGTTTTACGTGCCGCGCTGCCCATACACGTCAGCCATTGTATTTTTTTACGCGTCGTAATGGCGCACTTACATATTAGCGGAGGATATAGAAGCCGCAGAGACCAAACCAACGAATGCCACGATACTAAGGAGACGCATAGTGGCAGAGCGCACGAAACCAAACGAAGGGAGGGAGAAAAAAACACAACGACAAGTATCTCATCGGGAGGCCGCGAGTTTATAACGACCAGATTGACGCTCGATGGCTGTCATTTCGTGACAGACTCTGATGGATCTAAGATTCGTTTCAAGCGCGGCCCAGGGACCGAAGTGAATTGTAATTTGTGGGAGGTACAATCTCGTTGTCCTTGTTCGCTTGGTCGGTAGCAAATATCTAACAGGCACGGTCGTCGGTAACCCACGCGAACAAAAGGCACCTCGATCACGTGATGACGCCTCCGATCTCAAAATGCGACATTGGTCGGCCAACCCAATAGAAACTCCACTAGCTCTTCTTGCCGCCTGACAATAGCATGTTTTGCAATACAGTATATTCATAGCTTTACAAGTCTTTCGATTGATTTGTTCTTTTCTTCGGTGACAATTACCAAGCCGATCGTTCGGAGCTGAGCTTATCCGGGCGCTTTAATTCATTTTTCAGGAACAAAGCTGTGCGATAAGCCTTTTCGCTAGTCGATGTATGTCGAGAAGGTCGCGACCACTGTTTTCCGGTTCCACGCGGATTTGGTTTCTCAGCGCAAAGGATGCGTTCATTTCAGAGTACATATACTGCCGATAAAATCCTACTCCGGTTTCGATGCAGCATGTTAGAGTACATGCAACAACTACAATGGACGTTCATCGGCCATGTTTATAGGGCCGAGACTACTCCGATCAGAAGTTTGTATACCTGAGAAGACGATCACGTTCGGGCTGCCTTCTATCAAATATATCGTTTTCACTATACCTGTTTACGCCGGGTGAAACTCCTCAGCGCTCAATGTATATAGATTGTGTATAGATTGTGGCGCCTTGTTCGACAGTTGCCGTGTCTTAATGTAGCCGACAATCGAGTGCTGTACACGAGTCAATTTTGCTCGCACAAATCCACAAATCGGACACCTCAGGCCGGACGGCATTCGAAAACGTGACAATAACCTTGTGTGTTTGCTCACCTGGTGCTCTTAATACGCATATGATCCACATTCAGATCGATGTGTACACTGGTATAGTGACAACTGTGCAGAGGGTTGAAACGAGCTTTGTATCGTAATGCTCATTCTATTGCTACAGTTAGGTTATGACAGTCCTAGAGGCTCTGTTGCTTGGCGAAACTGTGCAGGTAGGCTAAGTAGGATTGGGTGAGCCAAGAACATACGAATCGTTCGCCGGAGACTCTTCCGCGACGGTGAAGCGAGGGGAAGCGACATAGCTTCGTTATATTGATATTATAGTAGAAGATCTCTTAAGATTAGCACACACCTCTCCGTCAGACTTGCTGGGTACTTATTGTGGTACTGCTAAACTAAGAAATCAGACAAACGCGAAATGTGGCACAAAGTTTGGTTCAATTTGCATCAGCACGTGACCTCTAGAATCGGCTACCTTTGCTTCCTTTCCTAACCTTGAACCTGCACGGAAATGTTGTTTTTGAACATGTTCAGTAGAAATAGTAGTACTGGATGTTTCTTTCACGGTAATATTCTGCAAAACCAGATCCGAAGTCTGTAGGATATCGCAACCAAGATTGTTCATCTACTAAGCCTCCTGAACGGGCTTGAGCCGCCCCATGAGGTTCTGATTCCCACTGTGCATACAGTGCTCAATAGCTTAGATCAACAGTTTGACGAGCTCGGATACTGACGTACTCGCTCGTATCTTATAAAAGCTTTCGGTTATCTGATTAATCATTTAGACTTGAGGACTCTAATTGGTTCAGCGTTACTCCTATCGACCAAGAAGCTTAAAGGTCATATCTGTAGTGCGAAGTGCGGTGTGGAAACGTCTAGAGGACATGGAAAGAGTCTCAGCACGATGGGGTTGAGCTCCGATGTACGTGGGAAGCGTCGATATACATTGGTGAGATAAAGTACATGAGTGAATGGCGAAGGGACAAACCTCGGCACGGTGGGGTCGAGCTGAGGGAACGAATAGAAGGAATATGCGAGACAGCTCCCTGAGACAACTGCAAAATCGGCAGACCGGAGGACCGGCAGGAGAACCAATAATCAACCTAAGGAAAGGGAAGTGCCCGCGGACGAAGATCTCCTGCATACGGTGTCCCTCGGGAGCGCCGCCGACGCGGAGCTGCGCTCGGATATCTCCGTCACTTAGCAAGATCTGGTGCTTGCGGCACGGCATGGCCGTCTGACAATCTGATGAGCGAAAGGAGCTTGTTCGCCTCACCCTTCATCTAATAGTTTCCTAGAATGTAGATTCTTCGTCGCCGCCGATGGTGTATACATACGCTCTTATCATACTCAATCTCGATATCCTCTAAAGGAGTTATATCCGTTCGCACCATAGATTTTGGGGTACAACTTAAAATTCGTGTGAGCTCATTGCGTTTGAGAGAAGATTTACAATTTAGTGGATCCTCTCGTAGTCTTCGATCCTTGTCGGCCTATCGATGTACCGTCTGACCCTGTTCGCCATGAGCCGAAACTTACTCACCAATTGTGTGCACTTACCTGCACTGACGTTCAGTTGAACTCACCCTCGAATCCTTACTCGCTTCGGTATCCGGCGTTCTAGATTATCCGTAATTCCTCCGGCCGGCTTGAACATTGTATCCTCTGACTACTAGCCATGCTATCTACTGTAGCGTTTAGTTATCTCTTTTTCTCCCTCTCCTTCTGCCTGCCTCCAAGTGCTGTTACTACGGCCTAGCCTTCATCGCAGAATAGATGAACGATTATTGAAAATTACTGGAGTACTTCCCCCGGTACGAATCCTTCCGAGGTGCTTGATCCGGAGTTCGAGCAAGCTCAACTGTTTTCGAGACGCAATACCTTCAATGGTATCAAACCCTCTGCGAAATGCACTTTTGTAGTTAGTGTCATATGGCGTGTGCGGTTGATAATCAAATGA
This sequence comes from Ceratobasidium sp. 428, assembly GCA_019623705.1. Lineage (NCBI taxonomy): Eukaryota > Fungi > Basidiomycota > Agaricomycetes > Cantharellales > Ceratobasidiaceae > Ceratobasidium > Ceratobasidium sp. 428. The sequence goes on from WSTJ01000135.1 coordinate 6,457, forward strand.
CGGATGGGTGACTTTGAAGTTTATGAGGTGCACGCCTTGGACGCCGCAGTGTTTCTCAACTATGGTATAAATATCTTGGCGCATACAATCTATGTTCAGAAATGTGCGAGGGGATAGTAACGATTTCGCGGGTATAGCAACTGCTACATTCTTAGAACGTAGCCAGCTGTATACGAAACCTCTTTTGCGAGCAAGAACTATGCAAATGGGCTGGCGGAACTATCAATTAGCTCGATTGCTTCACTCGACATAGATATAATCCTTGTCAAGGACTCCTCGCGACCGTTGAGCGAGGTGAAGAACAACGGTTTCATTGTAGGTAGCATAGAAAAAAGTTGCTCCGAGAACTAGCATATAGCTCCCTATCACACCGGCTGGATATTCGTTGAAACGTCAGCATAGTGAAGAAACCAAACCGCCGCGAAAGCGGCACCATGTTTGTCCCCATTTGCGTCAGCACGTGACCCTGAGAATTCTTGGTCGCCCATTTTGATTCTCGTCCTAACTGGAAGCCTGGGGCGAAAATGCTGCTTTCGAACGTGTTCGGTTGAGATAATACTGGCAGTATATCTCATGGTTGCCTCTCCTACGATTGACCCCAAAGTCTACTGAACATCCTAGTTAGGAGCGCTTATCTCTCGCTTAGCCCGAACGGCCGTGAGCTATTCTATTAGGTCTTGATCTCAATGCGCAGTCTGCATGCCCTTCTCAACCGCTGGGACCGACGATTCTCTAGGTTTGGATGCTGGTGTGCCGCTTACTCGCCATCTGCTGTACCTTTCCGTGGTCTGATTGATTGTCTAGTCTTGGGGACTTTAATCGGTTCGGCGTTGCCACTGCCGTTGCCTAGGAAGACTTGGATTCGGATCTGATGCTCGCAACGCGTTACGGCCATCTGACGCAACCCAATACACGAAGAGAGATTTTTCGCCTTGACTAATGTTGGCTGACTCCTCCATCTAATAGTTTCCTAAAATGGTGTGGATTTACCACCGATGATGACGTGTATCAATACGTTTTTGTCAGTCTTAATCTTTTCCTTCTCTGGAAGTATTATAAGCTACCCGCGCACAAATTTTGGGGTACGGCTTCTCACTCGGGCTTATTTAGGATTGGGAGGAGATTCGGCTTACAATATATTATAACCTTTTGTCACCTTCGGCCCTTGTTGTCCCATCGATATCTCTACTGTCTGGTTCTGATACATGAGGTGTGTGACCGTTCTTCCTTCGTGTGCTCTTTCCGGCTTTGGAATTGATTTAAACTTACAGTGGGGCCTGTGTCGAATAGGATCGATTGTAGGTGGCGTTATACTGAAAGTGTATACCGGAAAACTTACCTCCGAGTCTCAGCCATTCAAACGTCAATCAGATACTCTTCAAGGGTGACCCCACATCGCGGGCGCAACTGATGTACCCCCAAATTTCCGTTCATCCCAATGCTCGACATCCCTGTGATATACAAGCTCTCGGTCACCCCATTCTATACCGTCCCAGCTATGGTAGTGCTACAATTGGCACGAATCTACATGGGTGTTCGATCGGACGTCCAAACAAGCCCTACCTTTCTTGGTGCGACACCATAACTCCGGCAATCTCAAAGCTCCTGGAAAAGCACTTTTATTACGAGCGTAGTATTGCGTGCTCTCGACGGTTAATCCCATCTGATCGCCCCATTTTCTCGTTTTGGTACGGCCCTCCCGACAAGACGTTTAGGAGATAGGGCGCTTGCACGGCCTTGCTCGGGCCCTGTACTTCTTTAATCTACCCATCGCTCGCCTTGGTTCATCGGCAACGTCTTGGTTCATCAGAGTAACCCACCCGAGACGAAACTACACGCCTATCTTTCCTATAAATACCGTCGGATTCGGTACCCATTTCTCGCCATCTCCTGCTCGTCATGGCTTCGGCTGAGTCTTCGAATCAGCCTTACGACGGCTTTGAAGTTGATTATTCTGAAGATGGTATTTTATCTACTACGATCTCTCTCGAAGCTGCACCTCCCGGCGTCGAACCACCCCCGACAAACGGAAGAAAAAGAAAGCTCAACGGCGGAACCAAGAAAGTAACTATTCCGCTGTGGTTTGCGCTCAAAGTTGTCGACGGGAAAGAAACATCCCTGACGGATGAACATTTTGTCGGCTGTCGAATCCAGGACTCCGTGAGTTTACTCAATTTTTGTGCTAACTCGCGTTTGCTGAAGTCAAGAGAGCTAGGTCGAAGTGTTTATTCTCCAGAAGGACTTTGAAGCTCGACTTCCGAAACAGGACGGCAGCCATTGGAAAGTGTATGAAGAAGATTGGAAGAAGGAAGATGACGCACTTGCTTGCGACGGTTACGACGACGATGGTATCAAAATTGGGACATCTGGTGCTCCTTCTTGGCCAACCAACGGGTTTAAAGCTCCATTACCCTCTCAACCGTCCTCTACTCCTTCTAAAGATCTCGAATTGCGTTATCGAAACCAAGCGAAGATATGGTTTGACATCGCGACCAAGTATGTGACCGTTGGCTCTAGTCGCCTCTGGAAACCGTCTGCGTGGCCGCACGAAAAGCCAATCAAATTGTACTTCTTCCCGGTTGGCGCTTGGCCGTCGCGCTCTGATCTATCGAAAGTAGTTGAAGATCTCAAAAAAGACGCGGAAGAGAAGGCGGCTAGCAAGTCGGCTCGTCGACTTTCTCTTACTACGTGGCTCGATTGGGAAGCTCCGACTGACGAATCTAAGACGTCGGATGGCCTTGTGAAGATATCGCGAAACCTACTGAACCACTACGAAACCTTTATCTCCAAAGACGACTTGAAGATCTTACTCAAGGAGCAAACTCAAGGGGCTGCTGATTGGCGACGTCCCTGGCCTAATCTACAGGAAGCCGAAGCCGCACAGGATAAAATCGAAAAGGGGGCAACCCCGGCCGATTTACGTTTTTTGGAGCCGGCGGCTAGGCGGAAACTGGTCGCGAGCCTCATCCCTCAGTCAAAAGGGGCCGACGATCGGGTTGATGCAAGCAAAATCATGGGCGGCCAATCGGCAAATATGGTAAGTTGTCTTACTTCCCCATCAACCTCTAGTATTAATCTCTCACCATAGCTTGCACACGACTGGTGGAACCCCGAGGGCGGGCCGAAGGTTATCGCCGAGGTGTGTACGATATTTGCGCATAAGCTAAATATGGGCTCACATTCCTGTAAAAGTGGCTCCATCGTTCTGCAAACAGTCTAGGTCCAAATATAGTAAGACTAAATGTACGATTTATGGAGTTTTTTCACCGACTCAATTGCTAGGCTTTCGGCACGTTTGAGGCGAACAGTGATATGACTCGGTATGTATATGCTCTATTGACCGGCTTAGGCGAGTAGTTGATGTTTTCAGCGCCGAGCTTTTGATACGGAACCTTCGTAATCAATCAGGGGCTAAAGGATACCTCACTACCCGTATGATCACCGCCGATCTACGCGGGTGGATTCTCCAGCTCGCATTCTTAAACCCTGAGACTGCTGACGAGGAGGCATGGCCAATTCCCCCGTGGGTCGAAGAAAAGAAGTATCCTTGGATGGCGCCCGGCCTTTTTTACAAGGGTAACATGACGCTCCCGGAGCATGAGGCGAGTACAAGTCTATATAATTCTCAATTCGCACACTAAACGTGATTATGTAGCTTCCTGTGGTATGGTCGACACGCTTCAACATGTTTAGTCGCTACTATCCGACCATACTAGAAGGAAGCATCGACGCAATATTGTTCAACAAATTTTTCAACGACCACCCAGGAACGGCTGAATCAAGCCCCGAGAAAATAGTGAAGGCAGGGCCGTCTACTAAGCCAACGGAATCTTCAACAAACATCAATGTCCTGGTCGCTGCGTTGCCGTCCCTTGCATCTCTGGGCCCTCCGGAACGCCCTCCACCACCCACGAGCCGCTTCACCCCAATCCGCCGTGTCTCCTCGTCATCCGAGACGCCGGTAGGGTTGATTCCGCGAAATACAAACGATCCGCGAACCGTGATGACGCGGCAACCCGGCCGGTCCGTTGCCACTGTAACGCCGCACCCTCAGGTCCAAGCTGCTTGGCAGGCTGTTCGCAAGAATGCGGACTCCGTGAAGCTGGGTGATGTACAAATAAACCATCCACGTCTGGTTACAAACGGAGGTGACCCTGGCGAATTACCACTCGCCCCGCCCGCCACAGGTTTTCTTGTAGAGGGGACTCTGAAGCTCTTCGATCTCGATCGTAACGTACAACTCCAGAGCTGGCATGGTCCGACGCCTCCCGGCGTTCAACTAGGTTCGGAACCTCCAATCTATCAGCGTGTACAACTCGAGAGCCTCGATCCATTGGAGATTATATCTCGGCTTGGTGGCACTGCGTTTCCTCAATTTGAATTCCAAAACGTTGTGATCACGTATCAAAACTACCAATTGTAGGTTTTTTTGCGCTTTGTACTCTTTTCTTTGGATTAATTTATCTACTAGCGTGAAGACGTTACCGATAGGATGGTCCATCACCGCGGATATCCCGATTGACAAGAAGCACCATGGTATTTACGATATTCTTCATTCCATAATGAATATACCGGAGGAAGGATTACAGCTGCAAGCTTTAGCATCTCTCGGGATAGGTCACTCGTGGAATTCTCGCGTCAACGTGGCCGACTTCGTCCTTCGTGGCCTGCTTCGTGTCCAGTCGTCGAACCTCAAGGGCAGAGATATTCCTGGGATTCGCTTGCACGACGACGTGATCCTGACTCGCATTGGTCTCTTGGTCTATGGCGTAGGAAACTCGACGCTGGGAATTTCTAGCGATTGGTATATGGATTGCGGCTTCAAGATCTTCGGGGACATGCATATCAAGGTACCTGGTTCGGTCACCCCCCTCGAGCTGGACTTTGAGATCGGCGAGTTTGGAGGCGTCGCCGAGCTGACGGCGTCGGTGAAGGGCGATATATGGAAAAACGTGTTTGGCACCGGGATCAACGTGAGTCACGATTGTTTGTTTTGACGACGGGCTCACTAAACAGCTATTGTCAGCTCAATACGGTGCAACTCTCTGCCTCGTTTGACTGGAAACATCCTCTCGAATTCCTGGACTTCGATGTTCAAGCCCATCTTCGCGCCGGCTCGGCGTCGGCTCTAGTGTCCGGAAAGTACACCACCGGGGGCCACTACTCGCTCTCCGCACACATTCAGAACATTGGATGTGACGGCATCGTAGATCTGTTCCGCCACTACACAGGCGAGGAATTGTCGCTCCCCACCCATGTCAACATAACCATTGGCTCGGCGACGATCGAGATCGCGAAGGGGAAGGGTCTGTCAATCACCGCCGACAAGCTCGAGTTCGAGGGCCACTCGTCGACCGACGTGACGATCGAACTGACATCGAAAGGAGTGACGGTCGAAGGGAAGGCCGGTCGGATCAAACTTTCTGACGATCCGGGAGTCAGCCTGGTGTCCGCATACATGAAGGTCTCGTTCGAGAAAGAAGACTCCGGCAAGTCAACGGACGTCGCACTTGGTGGCCAGGTCGAGTTGGCCGGATTCAAGGCTCCATCTATCTCAGCTGGCGTACACTTGTATAAAGACTCGTCATCGGACAAGCTCGAATGGACTGTATACGGCACGTTTACAGAACTTGGCAACACGACCACTCTTGGAAAGTTATTCCCGAAGGCCCGAGACACCTTTATTGCGGACTTTGCTCTACAAAACCTAATGTTTATCGCCGCATCTAAAGATGACCCAACGTTATCATCACTTAATCCGAATAAATATTCTATCAAGAAGGGTGAGTTTGGGTTGAGTTGTTCTGAAACATGCGAAACCTGACCTTCGTGCGCGCAAGGCGTCCAATTCTCCGCCTGCTTCGATCAAGTCGGCCCGCTCAACAAACTCCTGCGTCGGGACTCATTTCCAGGTCTCACTCTGAGCGCCTCCTGGCAAACCGGCGCCTCTTTCCTTTTAGACGTTGTCTTGCCCACAAACACCATGATCCACATCGGCCACGGTATCACCACCGACCCTATCACCCTTTCGATCAATCTGGAGCAGATATTGATTCAGATCGGGGCCGGTATCAAGGTTCCAGTTCCCAAATCGACTACGCCTCTTGATTTCGAAGCCTCACTAACGATCGAGCGAGAAGATGTAACTCTAGCAGGCGAGATGATAGGAGTCTGGGATGATCCGTTCGGAATCAGCAAGAGCGTGTCGATTGGACCGTCCCTCGAACTCGGTCTAAGCATCAACCTAGTCACGTTCCCATTGACTGGACTTCCATCTGGCTTTTCGTTTAGAGGAGGGCTGTCGGTTGGCAAGTCCGAAGGCGACGTCGCGGTAGACATCAACGAGGATCCATCTCGTGAGTGCTCAGATTACCATCACCTTCGTGTGACTCATTATAGTTCACTGGTCAGAGGAATTACTCAAAGGGGACATTAAGAAGTTTGGCATTCAAGATCTAGTTACATTCGCTCGTGATCTTACCGAGCTTGACATTCCTATGCCACCCGACTTTATTGACTTCGACAAAATACAACTCTACATGTCATCTGGCGTCACGCTCGGTTCTATAACATATCCCGCCGGCTTCTCGTTCACGGCGGCTCTCAAACTATTCGGCGTCCAGATAGATGCATCAGCAGAAGTTACCGGTGGCACCTTGAAGGCGACGGGTAGTGTCGGAGAGATTCACGCCGGCCCGCTACACATCTCTGGTCAACACGGCAAAGACGCTACGTTATCGCTACAGATAGGATCTTCGGTTCAGCAGCTCTACGTCGACGGCGCAATCAGTCTTTTTGGTCTCAGCCTCGGGATCACGCTCCAGCTTGAGATACTCCCCAAGCCAGAGTTCTCGTTCGATTTTACACTCCGCTTCACCGATCTCTTGACTTTCGTGGTCGACGCGAAGATGACCGGCGAAATCACCAATCTCAAGGACCTTCGTTCCAACCAGTTTGGCTTCGCTCTCCATGCCGTATTCGAACAGCACCTACTCGATTATGTACGCGAGCAAGTTCACAAGCTACTTATGGTCGCCAAGAAGAAAGCGGACGCGGCCATCCAGGACGTCGAGAACAGCGTCAAAGCCGAAGAAGCAAAGCTCCAGAGCGGTATTCAGTCGGCTCAGAAAAAGCTCGATGCCGATTACAACTCCTGGCTGGCACACTCGCAAAAGGTCCACGCCGACTCGCAGAGGTTTATCGACGGCTATATGAAGAAACTACACTCCTTGCAAGGCGACGTCGAGACCGAGAGAAAGAAGTACAACGCGAAGCTGAAGGACGCGGAAGGCGCAGTGCAACACGCCAACGCCGATCGAGCTGCAAAGATGCGCGATGCTGAAGCGGCGGTCACGAAGGCCAAGAAGGACTGGGACGACGATGTGGCCAAAGCGGAGAAAGATCTGGAAGCGGCGAAGAAGACGTTCCAAGAGAAGTTCGGATCGGCAGAGGAAGACATCGACAACGCGCGACGGAAAGTGGACAGCATACAGACCGAGATCGACAGCGTGCAGAGCCGGATCAACTACTGCGAGGATGCGAGCTGGTGGCATTTCGGGTACGTGAACTCGGTATCTATTATGGAGATTTTCGAGTCTGATTTAATCTTAGCCTTAAAGCCGAAATAGTGTACCAAGAGGCTAAAAAGGTCGCGCTTGAGGGTTACAAGCTTACCGCCGACGGGGTACTTACGGTCGCGAAAGATATCGTTGCTGGAACCGAGTATCTAGGTGCGAAGGCCGCTATCCCCGCCGCCGAAGCTGTTGTAGCTGCAGCCGGGCATACTGGCGATGGGGCATTCAATGCGGCGCAAGCTACTCTACATGGGGTCGATGAGGCAACCGCTCGAGTATTGGACGTCGCCCAAAGCACTCTCAAGGAGATCCAGAAAGGCGGCGACGCTCTCATTAGGGGGGCAGAATCCGCTTTGAGCGTCTTCATCGCTGCTCAAAAGGACTTGCTATATGCGGCACAACACGCCATAGACGACCTCATCCACTCTGCCGAATGGCTCGCTTATCAAACTGCGTCCGCGGCCCTCGATGTAGCTCATCATGCTACGCACGCTTTAGATGTCGCGGAAGTAGCACTCAAAGTAGCGAAGACCGTGACGGATGGAACTATCACTGTCGCCGACGACGTCATCACGAAAGTACTGGAGGCGTTCGATATCACTGAAATCGTGCTCGACGCTGATCTTGGAGCAATTTCTGGTGGCGGGGACGATCGATTTGACGTCGCTATCAAAGGCAAAATTCTTGGGAAAGATTTCAATCCGACCGTCAAGCTCGATATCAAGGACACTGTGAAGTTTATCAAGGACATATTCGATGAGTAAGTCGTTTCCAATTTGACCGTTACCGAATATAAGCTAATGGCCTTGGGTCTTTTTCATCAGGCTGATGAAGGAGCTGAAGAAGTTGTAAATTCTCAACCGAGCGCGATGTCCCCGGCAAGAATAGTAGCTTGTACCGTATATGGTGTGAATAAAATGAATGAATATCAAATGAACGAGTTAATCGCATTGAATAAAGTTGTTTGCTGCCGCCTCTTGTGACGTGCGCATATATGTACCGAGCATATAATCGCTTTAGATGTTTGTTGACCCCAGTTCTAGGTCGCTTACCGTTTGAGAAGCACGATGGGGTTGGTGAGTTGTACGATACAGGTCGAAAGCTGAAACCAGCTACGCTCCTTGACATACATTGATATTTCAACTTGCCAATCTTACTTCGCTATGAGTTCAGCCTATGTTGCATCCAAAACCCAAATAAGCGATCCTCCGCCGTCGACAGTAATGATTTGACCCGCCAGATAAGAGCACTGTTCGAGATCATCTTAGTCATATAATTGTGAGAAGTAATAATTAAATAACCGTACCTTCATAGAGAATATATACGCTTCGGCAACCTCAGCGGCGGCTCCAACATGTCCAACCAACAAGTTCTTCTCGGCGTGAGAGAAAATCCCGTCTTTGGCATCTCGAGGAGTGACGTTCCAGAATTCGGTATCGACAATACCTGGCGATTTATATGCACGTCATCGATCAAGTATGTTGCTCCTCTCTGACTTGAACCCATGACTTACATAGTATTAACCCTGCATGTATGCTAATTAGACCACGTGATGTCCAAATATAAGCGAATACTCTGACCTAATTGGCTTAAGATCCACCGCTAACCCACGCGTGGCACTCTCCGTCGCGCCCGCCACCCCGCTCACGAGACCCCAACCCGGGATAGGTCAGTTGAAGACCGTGCCGATCGTCATTGTGATCGAGCCTCCAGGATTGATAATGCCGTACTTATGGATATGCTAAGCTTAACAAGATAGAGCGAGTTACGTTTTAACGTATGAGATGAGAATAATCGTAGATTCATACCCGCTATCATTGATGCCCAATAGCGCGATCTAGGGAAGCCAAAGTCAGCGCCAGCGAAGCGGGGAAAAATCCCATGGTGGTTAACTCACTCGAATTGCTTCCTAGTTTCCTCAGTAATATCCTCCTAGGGAAACGTGCCCGGGAGCGCCTCTCCAGCGGTATGCACCTACGCGCATACAGCCTGTCATTTCAGCCCTATCGATTTAAAAATTAAAATTACTCGCCAGATGATCAAAATTCCCTTGCGCGCTCAGAAAATCTTTGAGTGCTTGAGCATCTTTAACGTCACAGGAAGCTCCAGACACGTTATTTCCAATAATCTTGAGCTCCTCGACGGCAGATTCGACGCGAGCTTGAGACGAAGACTAGATAGCGACTGAAGCTCCGTGAGAAAGGGCAGCGGTGGCGACAGATTTTTCAATACTTTTGAGTGGAAGGTCAGTAGATATTCGTCAAAGGGAGCTAAATAGGGTGATAGTATACCAGATGAGCCGCCAACGACGACGACTTTCTTTCCGTGGAGAATAGTATTTGAAGAACTCATTGTATGCAAAAGAGATTTGTGGATACGATGTTAGAGCTCTAGAAAGATTGAGGTGTTTTTATACATTCAGGCCTGACGAACCGCACGTCAACGCGATCAAACCACACAGTGGAGGTTTGGTGGAGGATCTCGGTGGAGGTTGACCGGGATCATGTGGAGGTCACATAATATGGAGCCCTACGGTTGATCGATCCCGGATGGAGCCTGTTTTAGTATACTGCGTGTCATACAAGACTCGAAGTGACTTAAAAATATTTTCGCTAGTGGGGCATCATACATCATCTAAACCACGCCATCCGAAGAGTGAGCGACTACTTGGCCTAACGTTGTTAGGTCGCGTTTGCCCAGTGTTGAGTCTTACGTAATAAGGCACGGCTCAGACTAAGATCCAAACAAGGCGCACTCACCCGACAACCTTAGTACACAATAAATAAGTCACATAGCACCTATAGTACAATTTTCAGACGATTAAAAGAAGGGTAGAAACACAGCTCAAAATCCGACACATCGAGTTTACCCCGACGCGGCTTCCACGGCCGTCCCCCTTCGTTTTTTACCCCCGTTCCCTCCTGCACCCCCCGAAGTATCGTTTCTCCGTTTCTTAGCAGCCGAAGTAACAGCACTTGCACCTGCAGAGTTTTCGTCGGGCGTGGAAATATGACTAACGTTGACCGTCCCACCATCACCACCAGCCGAGCCTTCGACAACCATCTGCGGCGGCGGGGGAAATGCCGTACCATACACGCTCACGCTCGAAAGCGGGATCCAGCCCTGTCCGCTCGGGACCTGATACACATACGCGATCGGCGGGTGTTGCATCGTCGGTGGGACTTGTTGAGCCGGTGGTGCTACTTGTTGGACGGCGGGAGGTGGAGGGAGAGGGGTAGGTTGTTGAGTGTGTGGGGATGGGTGTTGTTGGTGCGGATGGGGATGGATGAATCCGGATGAAGGGTTACGTGCGATAGGCGGTTGTTGCGGTGGTTGGACGAGTTGAGGAGTTGAGTGTTGAGTTTGGGATTGTGCTTGGGCTTGAGCTTGGGCGGTGGAACGAACGAGGGCGCCGGGATCGGCTTGTTCCCATTCGGCCGAGTCTTTCTTGACGAAGCGTAGTTGACCGGATTTGAGCAAGGAGAGCAGAGTTTTGTTGTCCCTGTGATAATTGTTAAAGTGAGGACAAATATATTGGTAAATGAGCATACCGAACGGGGTTGTTGCTCGGATTCCGCAACGCAATATCAGGCGGCCATCCAATAATCCGCACTCCATACCCCTCCAACTGCTCCGGCTTTGTCCACCTCATCTCCGCAAGCGGGTCCCCAGCCGCCTCCCTCAACGCATTCCGCATCGCGCTATTAAGTTCCTGCTTTATATCTAGGCTCTTTCGGCTCGCGCTCACGCCCATCGGCGTCCCAGAATTACTCGGCAACCTGCCGTTACCCAGATCGATCGCCTCCTTGCTCGCCTTGCACCGGAGTTTGAGCGATTTGAGACCGGCCAAACCACCCCCTCGTAGCCCCTTCCAAAATTCAAGACCGATTTTTGTGCCGGCTGTAATACCGCCGTCGCCATCGGCGTCTACGGGGGTGACGATTGCGAAAAAGCCGTCGTAACCGAGGATTTGGTGGAGATGTTCGAGTGCGGCGTCCATCTTGGTAATCGTTTCCTGAGGCGTGAGAGATTGCATTGCGGCAGAGTACAGGAACTCGTGAGGGGATGTGTTGGCCATTGTCACAGCCTGTGACCGAATCTATATTAAAATAAATTAGCTGTCAAGGCTGATCGATACCGGCGATTCGCCCAGCGCTCACCTCGTTGATATCCCGCCCCTCGCGTTCCGCAAAAGCCCTCAACTCATCCCCTTGCTGCCTCATCAACGACCTCAATCTATCTTCAAATGTCGCCCCATCGGTGCTCGAAAATGTGTTATCTCCATAGACTAGACCATACCCCTCTGGCCCACCCGAAGCTTGACCAGAGTCGTGGCTAGCACTAGTCTGGGGAGTGGACTCTGCAAACTGCTGATATTGATCTGGTGCGCTAGGTTGGCCGTCTGGCGAGAAATAAGCTCGAGACATTCAACTCGAATAGTTCGCTCGTTGACCAGGAACGATGTTCGAGAAACGTGGCAACCGAAACGAGGTGTGAGACCGATGATAAAGGTGGCTACGGTGAGATAAATGTGAGGATATCATTTTACGTTGGTGCTGTGGACAGAAATGATAGCTGGAATGACTTACACCCGACTTTGAAGTCCACGGTTGGTCCACGGGCACTCTCAGTGTTCCGAGGTCAGATCACGTGGTATGGTATGCTCACGTGAGATTTACTCCTGTTTGAACGCATTGTCCCAAGAAGAAAAAAAGCGATTGATTTTGTCTGTTGGGCCTAGAGGAACGCGTTATAACCGTTATACGACGATAGGCTGATACTAAAGCTGCGAGAACGCATGCCAGTCTTGGGAACACGGGTTTCATATGGTTTATACAATACCCTTGAGATACTTTATTGTTTTGGGTTGGAAAGAGATATGAAAATGAACCGAGTTTAGATAACAAAAGACGCATACATGAGCGCTCAACGCAAGTTCGAAGAATAATCCCGACCGGTGGAGACCTGAGAGAGGTCAATGGGACTCAAATCTTTGCAAGTATACTTCTGTCGGAGGCGAACCGAAACAAGAGTTAATGAACCCAAACACTTGCCAATGCGAAGAAAAATGAGCTCGATACTAGAAGCACACAGTGGTCCTAACATATAAAGCTATCCCAAGCGTACAAGAGAGCGTAGATTATAAAACGACTGAACAATTTGTCTAACAAAACGAAACAACGTCGCTGGTCCGATCGAGCTAAATCAGAGCAAACATTGAAGCTCCGTGCTTCGCGCTGATGCGAGACGTAGCGACGCATGCGCCATCGGTGGGTCTATATCCGTTCCGACAGCTCATAACATTGCAACGACCTCGCTCACATTTGACCTCGTCCACGTCCGGGATCATGGAGCAGTCCTTGCCCGTGAACGACCCACCATCTTCTCCCGCCACACCAACGCAGCCACCACACGAATCAAGGGTCGTGAAAATATTGATACACTCGCTTCCGCCTCCATTACTCCAAACAGGGCAGCGCTGGTGCCCAGGCATCCATGAGCAAGTATCAAGCACGGGCTGAACGGCACGTTTGGACGGTTGCGGTCCACAAGTGCTCGAACCAGCCGGATTGCCTGGACAAGAAGCACATGTATTTCCGGTCGCATAGGTGTCGGCCGGACAGGGGGTACACGACTTTGCAGCGGCGTTCGAGGTGCTACCTGCGGGACATGTGATGCAAGCGGCGGACAGTGCAGGCGAGTAGGTCCCAGCCGGACAGCTGGTACAGGTATATACCCTGCCTCCAGCGCTGTATGTACCAGCAAAGCAGGCGCCACAGAGGTTGTCCAAGATGTATCTACCAGCTGGACAAGTGAAGGGCAAACATTCAGAAGAGTCCTAAAAGACTAGTTGAGCATAGTGAAGACTAGAATAGGACTAAACGTACTGCGGCATGGGAATAGCCCTGTGGGCAGCGTGAGCCGCAGCTTGTTGCTCCAGGAGCGGAATAGGAACCGGCTGGGCACGAAGTACACGACGAGGCCCCAGTAGCGCCGTTGTATTGTCCAGCGGGGCAGGCGGTACACGGATCGCCCGTGGTAGTGCCGTTAGACGAGTAATAGCCTGCGTTACACGTACAGTATGCCGAGCCCTGTGTATCTAGTCAGCATGTTCGAGTTCCATCCACGCACAGGTACATACGGGAGTGGAGGAAGAACCGGTGGGGCACCTCAGGCACGTCGCGCCACTTCCTCCTTGGCTGAATCTACCATATCCACATGTTGCGCAGCTGCTGCTGGAAGATGTCTGACCACCTTGGCCAGGGTTACATGTTGCGCGCCCTACGCTGCTCAAAAACGTCATCACGGGAATTTCATACTTCAACAAGGGCGGACTCACAGATTAGCAGAGGATATAGAAGCTGCAGAGACGAGACCAACGAATGCCACGATGCTAAGGAGGCGCATAGTGGCGGAGCGCACGAAACTGAACCTGGGGGGAAGACAACGAGTAGTTGGTTTCGTTGCCAAGCCATGACTATATAGCCGTCGGACTTGGATGGCTCTCAATTTGTGACAGCTTCTCATGCCCTTCGCTCCACTGATTGACAGGTGCCTGTCAAATCAATCAAACTCATACACGAGCCAAACAAAAGTACCGGGGCATAGGAAAAAAAGACGCACGTCATATCTCAGAGGCAACGAGGCTCAGTGGTGCGCCAACAACGCATCTAGGATCGCGTCGTCAGCACGAGTACCTCCATGTACATTTCTCAGCACAAAAAGTGAGGGCAAAAAAATTAATCCTTGTCGGGTTTATATATGAGAGAGGTGGATATGATCGAGGCTTCGAGTCGTAAAGGTGCACTGACAGTACGGAGTTGCAAACCTGTGGAAGGAATAGGTGATAACTGAGCGGTTAAGGCCTAGATCTCCATGGAGAGGTTGATCTGGAGCACACACGACTCGTCCCCTCCGTCTATGCAAACCTATAACCGAGGCAAACGGTCCGACATCCGCCAGTACATAGAGCGGAGCGCCCAGGACATTTTGTAGATGGTCGTACAAACGGGATTATGGTTGTTGGGATAGATGTCACGCCAAACTTTGTTTATCCGTAGATCAAATGATCTTGACACGGTCACGTGGTATCCTGATTTGTACCTCATCAAATGTCAACTCATTTATCAAAAGTCAGGACCTGGCGACATCAACTTTATGTAGATCAATTCATGAGACTTCTCGGCATCTAGTGGCGCTATTGCTACTTAACTTATCGCAGTTTCTTAATTGCTTGCTGCGCGTGAAGCTAGATTGAGCTCGTGCTACATTTGCTGCTTGGCTGTGCATCCGGTATTTTCCAAGGATTCACCAGCCAAACACTACACACGCCAGCCATCGCGGCGGTAGTTGCGAGTGAGGATCACACTCAAGCTTGGCGAAAGTCCCAAAAATGCAACTTAAAACAAGATTAACACCGCAAGTAAGTGCTCTAATATACAGAACTACCCGAACGTCGAAAAGAGAGTACAGTATGACCAAGCGAACGCATTATCCCAAAGAAAAAACCGAGACAGTCAGTCCAAGACGCTTAGATCAAAACGAATCATGACGAGCATGCATTAGAGCTCCGCGCTTAGCCTTGCTGTGAGACATGGCAACGCATGCGCCATTTGCGAGCGCGTACCCTTTGCGACAGCTGGCAATCTCGCACTGACCCCGCCGGCACTCGACCACGTTGACGTTTGGAATCGCGGAACAGTCTCGGCCGGTGAATGAGCCATTCTTGTCGCCTGGCATGCTAACACATCCACCACACGAGTCAAGCGTAGTAAGGGTGTTAATACACTCGTATCCCCCTGGACTGCTCCAAACAGGACAACGCTGATACCCGGGCCGCGACGAACAGGTATCCAAGATCGGCTGGACGGCACGCTTGGAAGACTGCGGTCCACAAGTACTCGAACCAGGCTGGCTGACTTGACCAGGTGGACAGTTCGTACATTGGTTTCCGTTTGAATACGTGTTGGCCGGGCAAAAGTTACACCTGCTCCCGTTCCAGACGCTACCCTCTTGACAGCCAACGCAACTGCTCGATCCCGCCGTCGAGTACGTGCTAGTCGGACAGTTGTTACATGTCGTCGCGCCGGCGTTGCTGTATTTATTGGCCGGGCAGGTGGCGCACGAGTTGCCGGAAGCGTACTGGCCAGCCGAGCAATTGAGCTTTGAACATTGGGCATCCCCCTGAAAAACGAGTTGAGCATTACGAGTGCTGAGATGAAAAAGAAACACACCGAGGCGGACGTGTAACCAGATGGACAAGCGGTGCATTGTCCTCCAGAAACGGAATAGGTGTTTGTCCGACACGGCGTGCACGACGTGGCTCCACCGCCGCTAGTTTTTCCAGCGGGGCAGATGGTACATGCGCCGCTTGTAGTCGAGCCACCCTCCGTTCTGTAGTAGCCCGGCATACACGTGCAGGATGACCAACCCTGCGCGATCAATCAGCCCCTCTTCCAGTTTAGCCAACACAAAATCACTCACAGGATCAGAAGTAGAACCAGCGGGACACGCCTGGCACATATTACTTCCTCCTAGGCCAAACGCGCCAGGCGGGCATGTCATACAGTTGCCGCTGGAAACAGATATGCGTCCTTCGCCGGGGTCGCACGTTTTACGAGCTGCACTGTTCATAAATGTCAGTTGTTGGATTTTTTCTGGGTGTTGAATGGGTACACTCACAGATTAGGAGAGGATAAAGAGGCTGTGGAGACCAAACCAACGAATGCCACGATACTAAGGAGACGCATAGTGGCAGAGCGTGCGAAAGTAAACGAATGGAGGGAGAGAACAAAACGACAGGTTTTGCCTCATCGCCAGGTCGCGACTATATAATGCTGGAATTTGGCAACTGTCATTTTTTCTTGGCAGAGTCTGACAGATTTTAGATCTGTTTCAAGCGTAGCCAGGAACCAAAGTGAATCTCAAACGGGGCAAATGGCGTGGGTTTTTTTGTTCGCTTCGCTATGTAAGAAGATCGCGGCGAAGAGAAACGCGATCACGTGACAATAACCTAGCTCTCAGGCCTACGTAAGGAATTCAGAATTTTGAGCAGTCAACCAGCTCAATGGGCGCCCACGCGGGTTGGGTATACATACTTCTGGCTAAAAATCCATAAGTTTGAGTATTCTCACCACACTCACACTTTTTTAACTGGATTTTTTCTTATCTTCGGTGACAGTTGCCAAGCCCAAATTCGGGGCCAAATATATCCCGGACATTTAAATCCGCTTTCAAGAACAAAGCTATGGGGTTACTGTTTTCACGGTTGGGAAGGCCGTGAGTGCTGTGTTCCGGTCTCACACGGACTCATTTCATCGAGGCAGAGGATGCATCTATTTCATAGACTACCACTCCGGTTTCATCGCAGCATACCCTTATTACAGTCTATGCAACAATGGTTACTCATCGGCCATGACTACAGGGCCGACACTACCCCGATCAAAATCTTGTCTGAAAACGGGCGCGATCCTCTTCTGTCAAATGTATTGAATTTATCATTTTTGTTATACCCGTTCACGCCCGATGAGGTTCCTGAGCGCGTTTGGCATGTACAGATTGTATTTACGATGCGTTGTTCGACGACCGCATTGTTTTCATGTCGGAATGCGGCCGACAGCTGGATGTTCGGCACGAGCCAAGCTTACTTGCGCGATTTCGGCGTTTGAATACTGCAGGCACATTGTAGCAGTCTCATAGATCTGCTCATGTTGAGTTCCAGACACGCATATAGCCCATTTTCAGGTGTGTACACTGATGTAATGAGAGTTTTGCAGGTGGTCTAGATGAGCTTCGTGTTCTAATGTATACTGTAGCATTACGACCGTAGCGTCGCTTACATAAAGACGCCCGGCGCTTCACTTTGCTTGCACACCTGTCCCCTGCGTCGGCTGCCGTGGGGACAGGGGATACTTTGCCCTCCAACGTCAATTAGGAGGTGGCGAAGTCAGATCAAGACGTCTTTCAAGCGACCAGGGAGCTCAAACGGGTAATAAACAGTATAAAAGGCAGTCTCTTACGATTTTGAGGACAGGTGAAGGCACAAATCCTTAAGTTTACCCGGTTGTATGCGAGCTTGACCTTCAGATTTTGCATTTGAAATCAATTCGAAATTAAGGTTCATATGTTTCCCTGCGTCGTCAGCCCAGGGGACAGGGGACCGGCGTTATGGTCGTAATGCTACAGTATGTCTATGCTACCATCCAAGTGTGGTGTTCATCAGAATCTCTGCTGTCTGCGGATGATATATAACTAGGCCGGCGAGTTAAACCGAACGGATCACTCAGAGAATGTATAACATTCATTTCAAGGATGCCTCTTGACGATGGTGCAACAAGGGAGTAGAAATACATCTGCAAAATTGGTTTTTCTCCCCGGGCGCTCACGAGCGCTCAAAACCTGCCCGAGCAGACGAGCCACCCCCGTCTACAAAAACGTTTTTTCTCGTTGAGAATCCGACTTCTGATGAATACTAATTTATCCGACTTGAGGACATATGTGCAAGCCCACAAGCGCTATGAGGTTTGTTGCGCGGCTCAAATTAGCTTATGAGACTAGTGGGTACGAGCGAAACAGGTATGAGACTCTTGAGGTTATACCAGAGGCTCACTGTGCTCATGAGCCAGCTCGTGAAGCTTACGAGGCTCATGAGCACCACAATGACGCTTATATGCGTCATGAGCTACGTCGGAACGCTCACTAGACTCATAAGCTCGTGGCGCTGATTTAAATAATACAAGTGTTTGTGTGTAATATTGGTTTCAAATGTAACGCAGAAAGATCCTCAAGGGCAGCTCACATCATACGAGCGGTAAACCACACAAAAACTAACATGATAGAGTCACGAACAAAGAACGTGTGAGACAGCGTCAAACATAAAGCGTCAGTAAGATACGCCGAGAGCCGGAGCTAAAAAATACAGATCTGTTAGTACATTCGCGCCTCCAGTCCCAGATTCGAACGCGGAGTCTAAGACATGTATATGTAACGAGAGGCCGAAGAGATACTGAGCTGGGCGCCGTTGCTCGTACCTCGTGTGGCACCCCCCGCTGGCCGGCTAAGTCGCCGGCAAGGATGGGGAAGCGCGAGCGTCGTCGGATCTGCCGAACCGCGAGTACGACCCGCCCAATCCCAAGGGCGGGGAAGCCTTTCAGGGGTAGAAGACGCGTGGATGGTCGAGTCGTGGATGTGCTCGCGGGAGGGAGATGCGGCCGTCCCGGGGCCGCGCAGAGACCACGGGAGCCCTGCGACGGGAGCGGGAGGCCAAGGGCCTAGCGTGAGTGTGGGTGGCCGTATCTGGCGCTAGCGGGGACGCCTCCGACCGATCGGCACCCATGCACAGAGTGGGCACCAAGGCTGATGCTCACCAGGATGTAAGCGCCAACCCAACTGCGTAAAGTGGGTCTCGGGGCCTTGGTCCGCCTACGTGTCAAACGCTCCGCCGTATGGCCAGACGTTGGGTTGGAAAGCGGTCCGTCAGCCGTCGGGCTGTGCAGCCGTCGGGACGGAATGCGAATACGTTGGCCGTCAGGCGATGGGGCCATTAGAACGGAATACGAAACGTCTGCCGTCAGGTCGGAATGCGAAAGTAGCCTCGCGCGTGTGTATGGCGTGATCGAGGTGTCAGACTCGGGTCTGTAACGACGCCAACGCGCAGAAAAAGCGACGCGCGAAGTCCGGCGCTGATACAATGTGATTGTGGTCAAGCACGAGTCGGGCGCGTCAAAACGCGGGCCACGTGATCCGGCGCGGCGTACCGGCATTTCCCCTGCTCGGTAGTGCGCCTGCCGCCCCGCCGACTCCGCTGCATGCGCCCCAAGTAAAAAGGTATGCAGCAACCTGGTCAATGTAGCGCACGAGGGAGGCGTAGTCGCAATGATACAAATCACTAGATTATTGCGTTTAGAACTCATTTCATTATCGGTAAATTGAGATTACATACCACGTGGGACAATAAAATATCATCAGCGCGCCGAAGTACGGCACCGTTGCTCGCGGAGCTCGAAGACGTGATAGTTGTAGCGTGAGTTGAAGAAAAATATATGGGAAACGGAAAGGGAGAGGATGGATGCAAGTGGCAATTGGAATACCACCGGTAAGGACAATAATGTTTTCGAAGTCACGGCGGTACGAGTAGTGGAAGCGCAGGTAGAGGACGATGATCTCGAGTACAAACAGCCAATACAGGCAAAGCGGAGCGAATCAATCTGAGCGAGAATCTTGGGCAAATGACCAGCGGTATCATCGTCCTGGCGGCAAAACACGCTGGACAGCTGAGGAAAGTGTCGCCACCTGTACAGATAACAACAGGGGCGTAAGCGCCATGTTGAGCGCGGAACAGGCGGTAAGTGGAGCGCGCAGGCGGTCTGGGGGTGCGTGGGTGGCCTGGGTAGCAAGGTGTTCAAGGCGGGCTTTGATTCGCTTGAGCGTCGTTTCGTGCTCGGCTGCCAGGCGGGTTTGGCGAGCGGCAGACGAGGTCGTCGTCGCTGATGGGCGCGCAACGAATGTAGGGGAGGGGCGGTGTCCCAAGATCGATCCCTCTCACCGCTTGGCGGTTCCGCCGGTATCTCGCTCTGAGCCTTGGGGGGCTCAAAAACGCCGTACTTCCCCGATGCAGAGTATAAGGACGAATAGTCGAGGGGTGGCTACATGAACCATGTTGACGGCCCAGCCGATTGACAAGGTTTGCGCCCTGCCGGAGTGTTTAGTTGAGTGTACGGATATATTGTGAATAAACTAATGTAACGTACCGTATAAGTTAATAATCATAGGCGTGCTCTAGCACGGCGCCATTGCTCGCAGAGCTTGAAGACGTAGTAGTTATAGTGTTGGTTGAAGAAGAAAAGACGGGAAACAGAGAGGGAGTCGGTGGAAGTGGGGAGTTGTCCAGCTGGGGGCTCGGGAAACCCATGTCGAAAGTTGGGCGCAAGATGGCAGGATAAAACGAAATCGGTGACGGGGATGACGATACTATGACGCCGTCCGTTGCTGCGCATCGAAGGCCCCGTGGCGTACATGCGATGGAACGGGGACACCGGGTACGCTGTGAACGGCGTAAACAGCTCGACGTAAGCCAGACGTTGGGGCGAGAAATGCTGGATATGAGTGGGCAGCCCGAAGATCGCACGGACACGGGCAGCTCTGTAGCCTACGTCTTTAATTAGTAAAGCGAATACGCCCAGTAGGAAAGCACGTACGTGGAAGTCCGTTTTTCTCAGGCGCATGCTTAAGTAAGACCGTATCAAACGCCGCTTCTCGGTTTGGCTGAGCCCACCGAGCACGAACTACATCACGCTTACGAGGTTCAAGCGAAGCAAAGGGGAGGGCGCGCTGGTAAAGTGAGAGTCGGTGCCAGACCGGGAGGGGGTGGTTCGGAGCGAGAATGACTTGATCAGCAGGCATGTGGCACTGCTTGATCAGGTAATCGCTAAGCGCTGAGATTAGATCGCTTGCCCCGTAAGACTCGATAACCTCTCGGATAGCCACTTTAGGCCTTGTCGGCGTCTTTGCAAGTGCTACGACGGGGGCTGGATAGTGTGTATCGTCCAGAGGCTCTCTCCCTTCGTTGCGAACACCTCCATCTCGGTCTACCAATGCGGCTTTCTCCCAGACATCAGCCTTTTCTGAGTGTGCGACATCCGATAAATATGTTTACACTTGCCTTCGGTTCCCTTCTGTGCTACTTCTTCTTCGTCGCCTCCCTCTAGCTCCCTATCATCGTCATCGTCCTCAGCCTCGATTTCCTCGCGATCCTCTTCCTCCTCCTCCTTCTCCTCAGGGTCTTCTTCGACTTCGACAAGCTTGTTCTCGTCCTCGTCCTCATCGTCTTCAGGCGGGCCAAATACATAACGCAGGTAAGCCTTGTGAATCCGAAGTGCGTCTTGTCTTTGAACAAACTTGACCATTTGGTTTGTCGGTTGTACTTTATTCGTGGCACGGTACGGTGTTTTAGCGTATACAATATGAAGATGCTCGGGCGATTCGCTATTGTAGCCGTCGGGGGCACCGAACTGACGAGTTAACTCGGTATAGTGCGTCAGCATATGCCACTTTGGTATGTCGTCAAACCTCTTTATGTCTTCGAATGCCCCCATCCTAACGATTACGCTCTTCAAGCGATTTACGGTTCTCAGCGCCTGTTCCATCTCCTCCAGGTCTTCCTCCGTTAACTCGACCGAGTGAGCGTAATAGATAAAATCAAGCATAGCACGAACCAACTCGGTAAAGTCCGGGTCGCACCCACTGCCCACGACCGCCGGTAAGAACTGTTTCATAAGTTCTTTACTTTCACGACCCGTCCATTGCTTTATTTTGCTAATCTTCCGCTTGAAGTGTCGCATTCCTTCGGCCTTCGACATCGCTTGAAAGCGCCAGTTCGCCGGAGCCTCCTTCATTCCATGATAGGCCCAGGGGAGTATATGCGATTTGAAAATGCCTTGATGGAGCTGATGTAAAAGGTCGGGCGGGAGCGAAGCATGGAAATTAACGTGAGGTAAACCCGCCCACCATGGCCACCAAGGCTTTAACCTCTTTTCTTCCACCTCGCCTAGGTACCGATCGTTCTCGCGATACGATCGCAGCGCGGTAAGTGTTTCCGACGGTCTCCTAGGTGAACATTTCCGCTCCAGGTCTCCGCGACCAGCTCGCGGCGTCGTGCAGATTGGACATCCTCCCTGATTCGTGCACGCCATGAGGTTTTGTTCCGGCCAGTCACCAACAAAGGCGGCCACGATTGGGTATACGTGTCGAAGCCGCCCATCAGCGCACCACGCTTCAAACCCGACCTCCGACGCGGTCTTCAAGGGGGCCATCAGCTGCTCCATCGCCCGGTGAGTCATATCGGCTCGTAGGCGCGCTCGCTCTTCTTTATTTGTTACATCTTCGAATTTGTCGACTGGCAGGTACCCAATTAGCACCGTCGCACGCTCTTTCGCCTTGCGTCGCGTCGATTTGCTGATGTTTCCGATTGTTAGGTATACGGGGTACGCCTGCTGACCACCGCTCAATGTCGAGAGGGAGGTTTTATCGGACGCGATGATTAACGGTACGATCGTTGCGCATTTGTTTACCCTCGCCAGCGCCCACTTTTCAGCTTCCAGGGTTAGTGAAATTGATTCGACTACCGAGGAACATACTGACCTGCATTTCCCACCACCACTCTGCCGTCCACATCTCCCCATAGACCCGCGACTTCCGCCCGCGCTTATCCAATCTATATTGTCGAATCGGTGCGTATCGCATAAGTTTTTTAAAACGCCGATTTCCGATTAACTCTCTAATCACTTCGAGAATGTCCCGCGCGAATAAATAGTTTGTATGGTTGTGCCCGTGGCATGGGGTAATAATGGGGTGTGTATTCCACGCCGCACCCTTCGGTAATTTGTCGATATCGTCGAGCATCTGCTGACAATATTTCCAGGGAGTCTTCCCCTTGTACTAGCCCTCGTTGGTAAGTCCTATATGCGCATATATTTATAGCTAACTTACTAGTTTACTTTTCAGCATCCGATTTCGACTTGCGTTTGACAAACCAGTTGTCATTAGCAGCTCAGCGATTTCAAAATAATCCGGGTCGCTAAGCGTTCCACACGCTTTCAGGTACGTCTCTGGATTCTCCTCGCGGAGTTGTTCGTCGCTGATCGGACTGCCGGCTCCCGGGATAGGGAAGTATTCGAGGATCGTCCCATCTGGGAGCACTTCGTACGCTGGGGGGATTGGGGTAGATGGGGGTGTCGGTGCGGGTTCACAGGCAGTTGCCCATTGACCGAGTGCGCCCTGTGCGCTTGTACCTTCACCGTAGTCCCAAGGCTCCTCGCCTTCGGCATCAACCTCCATCTCATCTGCAGCTCCCTGTTCTGTGTACCGATTAGTAAGTCGCTTGAACATAATTCCCAAACTACTTACGGTGTTCAGCTTCTTCCTCCTCCTCTGCCCTTCTGCGCGCTAGCTCTGCCCGTTGGGCCGCATTGTAAATATGATGTGCCTCAAGGCAGCTTTCGGTCAAGGCGACATGGCGACTAAGACTGGCTCTGCTTGTAAAACTTTTAGGGCAATATCGACATCGGACCTCTAGTCCAAATGGGTCGGTAAGTTCTCCAGTCTCGCCGTTGAGAGCATTGTCTGATAGGATTTTTGTTCGTCGGACCGAACGTAACAGGTCGGACGATGTGCGAGGCATTCTGCAGGACTTAGAGTACAGATAGGGACTGCGTCCTCCCTTCACTCTAGATGATAACCAAGGTACGACCCGATTCAGCCGTGCGTAAGGTGTTTTCCTATTCTAACCCATGCATCAGTATTTGCCCTGAGGCTGATTAGCCACGCAGATACTGCATGGATACTCTGCCGCTTCTCCTCGTGCTACTGTGCCAGGTGGACAACTGGTAGGTGGCGCACTCGTATTTGGTCAGCCGCATGTACTGACGAACTTGATCGGACATGTAGCCCGTCTACCGGCAATGGGCCGAGAGAACTGTTCTGCCCAATTTTATAGTGTCATTTTGTCCACTATAACCTCACGGAGAGCTCATTTAGTATGAAGACTATAGCAACATTCTGTACGTTAATTTATTTTTTTTCCACTGTGGGAATCCCATCCTGTCGCTACTGTGAGGATGCCGTTATCGAATTTTAAACATCAGCTGTCTGCGATGCTAACCATCTTGAATGTCAGGGGTACGCCAAATGATTTGGAGCTTCGTAAACTATTTCGTGGTCGTTCTGGCCCCCTTGTTTGTTGGCGTAAGTTTATCTTGGCTCATTTCGGGGCCAGGTCACATGACTTTTGACACAAAATTACCCTCTTCCTTCGATACAGAACAAACCGCCTAAGTACCGCAAGGTTTGTGGCCGAGCAGCGCAATATTATGGTGCATAAATCATCTGGTTCGTATTGGCTTTCAATATTATTGCATAGAATTGAACTTACTAATTGTTGGTGTCCTACGATGCCTCAACTATAACAGGTTTTGCGATCCCCGGCCACACTCGATGGCCCGGTGGTTAGGTTCGCGCACGCTTGAATAGTACGAAGTTTTGTTAAGGCAGCAGCTGGTGCGCACACCCTTTTTCCAAGCTCCACGCCTGACCTGATTTTCTTTCTGGCCATGTCCCTCGGATTCGCGAATATACCAGGTTCGCCGTACTCGCAACCAGGCTCCTCGATTCGTTTGATCCCCCCTGCTACCCAGCCCCTCTCATCTACTACCCAACTCCCGCATTTCCATGACAGAAAAGCGCATCGCCGAACTTCGAGATCAGTTGGACCGCACCATTGCCGCAACAACCGACCCCCCAGAGGTTATTACAACACCTTCGGTATATCCCTCTCATTTCTATATTTTTAAGCCATATCTAACGCGAAGTCCTGACAGGGTGTTATACCTGGCCAGGCGCCCTTGGATTCGCCTGCCCCTGGTGCACCCGAACCACCCGCCTTGGACCGTTCTGAACGGTCACGTACGCTCACATCCGCTGGCGCAGACTACAGTAAGCCTGCCAGATTGCTACTCCTGATTTTTACTCAACTTATTCGCTATAGAGGAGAAACGCCAGAAAAACAAGAAACAGGCGAAGAAGGCCGCCCTGACCCGGAAGCGGAAGGCGAGGAGCCAGTCAGCACGGTCCGAGGCTAACAGCCAAGTGGCCGATGACACCCAGCCCGCTGCTGGTTCGTCCCAGCCCGCCCCCGAGTCTCAGCCGGTTGCCGAGTCCCAGCTAGTCCCCCCTTCCCAATCTACCCCAAGTCCCTACTTCACCTCAGCATCCCAGAATGCCGACGGGACCCAACTTTATACGTTTGACCGCAGCATTCTCGCCGACCAACTCTCAGGACTAATGGGCGTGGATTGCCACCCGCTCCCCGACGAGGAGCTTTGGAAAATTTACTCGAGGATTATGGAAGAGGACTTCACCCAGCGCGCCGCGGCGGCGGCAATTGAGGCAGAGTCAGATCGCGCCTTAGCCATCGAGGTATGTTGTCGCTCGCTCTTATCATTTAACTGTAGCTGACTTATTGTTTCAGCGTGGGCTGCTGCCTCGACTAGCGCCGAGCCAAGATACCCCCTGTAACCCCGCCGGGCCGAGTAACCCCGCCAACCCGAGTAGCAAAGCTGGGCCGAGCAACCACGCTGGGCCGAGTAGCCATGCTGGGCCAAGTAGCCACGATGGACCGAGTAGCCATGTCGGACCGAGTAACGATGCCCCGAGCAATAACCTCCCTCCCCGTAAACTCCCTCTCGGCATCTCCCCCGATAGCGCCATCGGCAAGTACATGGCCAATTACTACCCAAACAAGGATCCCCCCCCTAGGATGCGCCACCCCCTCTTGTATGCGAACGTCGATCCAGAGCCACGCGCTCCCTCACCACCCCCTTCGCTGGGCTCCAATAGTGGGGGCCCGTCTCTGCAACTCCCATATCTATTGGCCTTGTCCCCAACCCCTGCTTGCGCGAGCACAGCCCATGGCACCGCCACCCAAGATTCGGATGACGACGAGGCTATCCAGCGACACCCAATCAAACGCAAACGCAAGCAATCACGCAAGAAACGTCCCGCGACTGCGTTGCCCCCATCCAACACCGGAACTGAGGCCGAGCCAGAGCCCACCGAACCTCTCTCCGACAAGCTCCAGCTACGTTACCCCAACAAGAGTCCATCACAGCACGCTCGGTCGAGCCATCGCACGACTGATACAGAGGTTATACCCGAGACCGACCCCGAGATCCTTGCCGGCCACGCTCCTCGGGCCTGCCAGCCTACTGCCAGCCAGCCCACAACCGGCCAATCCCGTACTTACGGTGGCCCGCGATCGCATGTTCGTAGTGGCGATCCTTTCAACCGCTCGTCCGTCCCCAACAGATCCACCTGGGACCAGTCTACCCAAGCTCATGTCGCCAACCATCCACCCCCAAGACTGCCCTCCCAACCTTGCCCTCCAACGACGGACCACCGCCCCTCGAAGAAAGCCCGAGTAGACGGCGGGCCTTCCGAACGCCGTGCAGCCATTGCTGCGGAACGAGAGAGTGCCAAAAAGAAGCTCAACACGATGGTCAACCCCCCAAACCCTGTGCGTGACGCAAGGAGGGATATGATGAGCGGCATACATGCTCGCCTCAAATCACTTGCCACAACCGTCATCGGCCGCGCGGAAGCTTCGGGGACTGGTTCTTCTGAGGATGAGGCTAATGGTGAGAATGCACAAGGAGAGAATGCAATCATGGTATGTACAGTCATCCACATGTTTTATGTACACTGATTCTTATTTAGAATGACCTTCGACGACGCAAACCTCGGACAACCGATTTGAAGGGGCCTGAGCGTCGCGTATCTATACTCGCAAAACTTCTTCTCTGGGCGTACGTCGTTGCATATGGAGCCTTCCAGGACCGCGAGACGTACCTTCAGTGGGCTGTCCTTGTATATGAAATCGCCTGGTACTACGTCTTTCCCAACATCCATTACCGGGCGCCTTTGGATATCGTTTATGCAATCGTAAGTTTATAATTGGATTTGAACACGCTAACACTCACAATTATCATAGATGGTCAATAATCTTACAACCCTCAAATGTAACATGAAAATAGCAGTCCGCACCGTCGTCGAATATGTCTTCAGTCTGACTAAACCTTGCCTGACCCGAGCCGACATTGATCACAACCTCGACATTCTACGATACATATACCCTTTACGGTTTCATTGCACGGTATGCAGCAATTGACAAACTCGATTCGCAGCTGACCACTTTCCTTAACAAGGACCCATGGGCTCGTCGCGGCCATTTCCAAGGCGAGATCATCCCCCGCACCATCGCTGCTAGCTTCTTCTATGGCGAAAATTCGATAGGCGTGCTGTTCCACCACCTCCTCAGCCCGATCCCGATCCCTGCCCTTGCGCTCGTCCTCACGATGGTAAGTATAACATGTCTGTCAAACTCGCTGTACAATAACACTTGAGTTACAGGTTGAATTTTGCTTAAGCGAGTGGCACAGCGATAGCCACGGTCGAACTCAAGGCGTCTTTCATCCTCGGAGATTCAACGAGCTGGCCCAAGATGGGATGAAAAACATGTATCTTGCCCATATGGAAAACATCCGCCGCTACTGCACGGTGGGTGCAGACCACCTTGCCGGCTTACGTGCACTATGGTTTAGATATGCATTGTGAGTACATGTTACATACTGTTGCAGCCGCTGACTAACCTCTCTTCAGGGTATATTCGGGGGCCTCGATCCACCAAGACGAAGACGATCTCCCAAACCTCATCGACGTGAGCGAGTTCCACCCCCCGAACCCCACACAACAACAGCCCTCGCCATCATCGTCTGCTCACCAGCGTGTTACTATCCAACCCACCCCTCGTAGCGCCGAGGCCGGCCCGAGCACCAACCGCCCTCTCCCGCCCGAGTCCGAGTTCGATCGTGATGTAGCAATGGCATGGGAGATGGCGATGCAAGAGGCCGGCGCCGAGGCCGATGCAGAGGCTTTTTCGCACGGAGAGCCGATGGACATTGACCTACGAACGGACGTTGAGTCATCGCCTGAGCAGCCTGACCCATCTCCTGAGCCCTCGCCCGAGCCCTCGCCCGAGCCTGAGGTTGACGAAGACGGTCGGTATACGGCGCGCTCAAAAGGCAAGGGCCGGTCGTAGATATGAGCTAAGTGTCCGCACAATTTAGTGGTTGACTGATGATACTTCACACATAGTATAGACGATGGTTTCTCTTTGTTTTGTTTTTCATTCAACATCCAAGCACAAACGATTTTCTGCGCCTTGCCAAGTCTGTTTTGTGTTCCGCGTTCGAGTGCTATAAACGTTCGTCTGCGCCTTTCTAGTTCTGTCTCGCACTCCACCCTCCGGTACAAACGATAGTTTACATCTTCTGTCTTTGTTTCGTGTTCTACGTCCGAGTACAAACGATTGTCCGCGCGGTTTTGCTTACGTCTCTGTACTACCAACATAGCGTTTAGCCTCTGGCGCGCCAACCCGCCGCGTCTCCTCTCATCTTGCCATCGTCGAATTC
This sequence comes from Ceratobasidium sp. 428, assembly GCA_019623705.1. NCBI lineage: Eukaryota > Fungi > Basidiomycota > Agaricomycetes > Cantharellales > Ceratobasidiaceae > Ceratobasidium > Ceratobasidium sp. 428. Next base: position 35,051 of record WSTJ01000135.1, read on the forward strand.
TTGTACCATCACATCCTGGGCTCTGCCTCTGTTGCACTCCCATTTTTTGATGTACCTCGGTGTTTCTTTTTTGCTGCGTTGTCTTTTCTTTGTAGTATCAAACCACCGGGCCAAGCCCATTGTTCTCATCCAATTACAGCTTTCGGATTAAGGTGTTATATAAGATAACTATGAACCAAATTAGTATACACCCAAATTGGAAGACCATGAGGCCTGTGAGCCAGGCTGCAGAGCTCATAGGCCTCATGAGCCAATATGATGCGCTCATAGTGCTCATGATCAAGTGCGTCAAACTCATGACACCCATGAGTTTCCCTCATCGGTAAGCGAGACTCGCAAGGCTATCCATGTCCCTCGCAAGCCTTGTTTAGTGTGAATTCTGGTTCATGACTGCTGTGAACTAACCTAATGTGATCATACGCGTTGTGAGTGTGGGAAGTCTGGATGTGAGGGTCACAGAACTCAACCAAAATACTCTTGAGGCCCTTCGAATCCCTCACATGTATGAATTAGCCCTTATATGCGTAGCTATTAGGCTCACTCAAGCTAAATGAGATGCCGGGTTGTACTCATTAGAACCTCACTTACTACACTTAGTATTCTCATGCCCACTCGTTGATGTCGATACATCGATTCAAGAGTATTCCCTATAGGGGGGGATAACTCACGCGCTCATCCGTTTCACAAGCGCTCATGGGCGCCCATTGGGAAAAAACGTTTTTGTAGACGCCCCCTGAATATGAGTGCTCGCTGACCATACTGGATCAGCTCCTAATCAATCACGATCATCTTACGTATGGCAACCGGGCTCCCAACGGCCTATTATGGTCGCTCATCTTGCCTCATCAGTCCCCCATCCGTGCTCACGAGCCTCATGAGCGCCCGCATTGTGCTCACGAGCTTCGCGAGCTCCCCTATGTGTCCCACGAGCACAGTCCCGATTTAGTAATATTACTAGACATATATGTAGCATGTATCTTATTCGATTGTTGAGCACTAAATCATATAATGGTACTGGATTTGTATCACAAACTTGTATAAATTACATCTGAAGACAGTATTGGCGCGAGTTAAATGTTGGGCGGTAACACAATAAACTATATCGGTATTTATGTCAGTAGACAGCGCTGTGCATACTGTACCTGGTACATACCTGGGAAAAGCGAACAGTCAACGTTGGAAACAAGTCGGGCGATGTTAACAAACAATATGACACGTCAAGGAGTGAACTGTCGAGCCTACGAGACTGTTTTGAACGGGTGGGCACGGGAGGTTCGATCCACGTTAAGCTAACAGTACAGTATGGTATTTGTACGTCACCTGAGGCAGCCTCTTGGCCGTGTGGGCTTCAAATGAACCTGACCGGAGAGGCGGGGGCTAGTCAAAGGGGCGAAGTAAGTTCATGTACGTGAGTCAAAGCGCTTGGATATATAACTTACACGCCCCAACTGTCTTTGGAGCTTGAGCTACGCCGTGGAACGGGTGAACGCGATTGTAATATCCAATCTAGGTCGATCGATCGTCAATCCGCAGCGCAGATATGGAGCGATTAGCTTCAAGCCCGAGTTACGCCCGGCGATGCAGATACACGAGGTATGTAATACTCGTGCTCCTCGCCCAACGCCCTTCAACTGTGACTTGCTCCCCTCCCCGTTGCTTGCGCTCGAACAGATGGTGAGAGCCACCTCGCAACCTTACACTAATCATGACATAGACGACAGTTCTCGCTTATATCCAACAGGTATGTACTTTACAATGACTTACTGTGGCAGCCGCGGTTACTGACGTTTGCACTTGAGCTGACTCGATCCCATGTATCACAGCTACTAGCTCCTCTGTTCCTCCGATTTGGTACTTCTTCGGCGCACTGTAAGTATCGCTTTCCTTCGTTTGAGCTTGATTCGTCGCTCACAGCGTACTTTACCAACACCCAACGGGCTCACCGAGGGTTGCGGTGTTCGGTTTTGTACAGGATATTTCGTTATAAGTTGTGTACTTGCCCGTGTTCATCAGCCCACCTGGCTACTGATGCTACATGAAACGCGACTACTTGTACGATGCCCACGTAGCCTAATATATATATATATGCCGTTATTCTGTTCGTGCAAACAACATATATATTGAATTATGTTTAGTATATACAAATTCCAACGCTCCGCGAGACTCGTGAGCCTAAATGAGCAACCTAGTTGGGCTTATGAACCCGATCTAGAAACGCTCATGGGGCTCGCGAGCTACATAGAGGTGCTCGTGAGGCTCGCGAGCGCCAAGCGACTGATTAACAGGCTCGTGAGAAATAGTCACGTACTCACCGAGCGCTCCGCGAGTTAAGCGAGCACTCACCACGGGCGGAGTTCTCGCTGAGAAAATTTCATTTTGCAGACGTAGCTTCATTAGCTTATATCATTCTAATATCACAAGAACTTCCCAGAGCGATAGGCTCTCCTCTGACCCACTGGGTACTTGTACTATGTATTGACATCACCTGCAGGCAAGCGAAGGAATCAGGCTGGCGTCTAGTGTTACGCAACAGTTTGTGTCCATTTGCATCAGCACATGACCTTGAGAACACACCAACCGTTGTGATTCCTCTCCTAAACCCGAGGCAAAAATGGCGTCTTTGAATATGTTTGGTAGATATGAAACTCGCAGTATAACTCATCACTACTACTTTGCGGCTGCCCTCAACGTTCGCTGATTATCCTGATTACGATTCCATGTCTCTCCTCTAACCTGAACAAGTCTTGTATTACGCCACGAGATTCCGACTCCCTAATGTGTATAACGCTCTCAATAGCCAAGCCAAAGACCTCTCGAGCTTGAATGCTGGTGTACCCGTTGGTTCTTTTGCTGGCGTCTCAGGTAGTCTAGTCTTATATGAGCTCTAATCGGTTCAGCGTTACCTCCACCGACCAAGAGGCCTGGCGGCGGGATCTGGCACTTACAGCATGGTGCGACCATCTGACGAGATATATCGTGCGAAACAGGCTTGCTTGCTTGAACTAGGTCCGTCTCTTGTGCTTCCCTCCCCGAACCCAATGGCTTCCTGGGATGTGAATCTACCATCAACGATTTCGGATATCCGACTTGCGTTCATGTCAGACTTGATCTTTTGTCTTCCGAAAGCACGCAGATCCGCTCACACCTGAATTCTGGGGTATGGCCTCATATTCGCTTGAAACCACTTGCGATTGAGGGAAGGTTCAACGGATCCTCTCGTTTCCGGCCCTTGTCATCTCATGGATGCACCTCTGTCTGACCGGTGACCTATGAGGTGTGTGGTTGTTCGCCTGCCCTGTATTCTTACCGGCTTTGACATAGATAGGAACCACCCTTGAATCTTTATTCGCTTCAATGTCCGGTGTTCTCGGTAATTCTCAAGATCGTTCGCCTGATCAGTCCAGCATCGTATCCTCCGTGGACTCTTGCCGGACCAGCTCCAGTAGCCCTTCTCTCGCCCATATCCGCCATGGGTGCTTGATTTGACATCTGGGCAGGCCATCCTTCTTCCAAGCAGCGCGACATGATCCATAATCTCAAACCACCTAGAATGTGTATTCGCAACCAGTGTCATCTGGTATGCGGTCGATTGAGTCGTACTATCCAATCGACGTCCCTTCTCGCTTTGCGCCTTCTGACGAGACGTTCAGGGGTTGGGGCACGGCCTTGTTCGGATCCTATCCTTCTCCTACCTGTCCATCGCTCAGCACGGTTCATCGGTACTCTCATGGTGGATCGGGGTAACTTACTTGTGACGCAATCGCGTTGAAATATTTCCTATATATACCCTCGTCTTCGGCACCCGTTCCTCACCGTCTTCTGCTTGTCATGGCCCCAACTGAACCTTACGAGGACTTGATTGGCTTTCAAGGCGATTTTTCTGACGGCGGTATCTTAACGACCACGGTCACACTCGAGGCTTTACCTCCCAATGTCAAACCGTCTACGACAAAAGTAAAGAAGAGAAAGCTCAACGACGGTCCCACTAAAGCAACTATTCCACTATGGTATGCGCTCAAACTTGACGGCGAGACAGAGGCGCCCCAGACAAAGGAGCACTTTGTCAGCTGTCGATTCCGAGACTCAGTGAGTTCGACTAAATCATGTATTCGTTTGCATTTACTAAACTCGAGGCAATTAGATCGAAGTGTTTATCCTCAAGACGGACTTTGAGGCCCGCCTTCCGAACAAAGACGGCACTCATTGGAAAATCTACGAACAAGATTGGGCCAAGGGGGGCGACGCGCTTGCTTGCCACGGCTATAGCGACTGGGGTATCGAAATCGGAAAGCCTGGATCTCAAACTAGTTGGCCGGCCAATGGCTTTATTGCTCGGCAGTCTGCTAGATCTACTCCCGAAACTCTTGAATGGCGCTATCGTAACCAAGCACAAATTTGGTTCGACATCGCGACCAAGTACATGACTGCTGGTTCTAGTCGTCTCTGGAAACCCGCTGCGTGGCCTCACGGTAGACCGATCAAGCTGTACTTCTTGCCAATTGGCACTTGGCCGTCGCGCGCTGAGCTCTCTGAAGTGGTCGAAGCTCTTAAAACGGATGCGAAGAAGAAGGCCGAGAATATGTTGCCTGGTCGGCTTTCTCTTCTTAAATGGCTCGACTGGGAAGTCCCGACCGCGACACCCGAAGGCCTCGTGAAGATATCCCGGAATCTATTGAACCATTACGAGACCTTTATTTCCGGTGAAGACTTGCAGATTCTGGTCGCGGAACAGACTCAAAACGGCGCTGATTGGAAACGTCCTTGCATCTGCAAAATCCTCCGTTCCCTTTGAGCGCTCATGAGCGCTCAGAACCCACCTGAGCGCATGAGCCACCCCCCCCATATCTTAGGCACTCACTGAGCCTATTACATCGGCTTCGTGATCGATCGTGA
>WSTJ01000136.1:0-39938 GCA_019623705.1 Ceratobasidium sp. 428
GATTCATGGTGCAGGGGCGTGGTGGGTTGCATCATGACCTCCGGAGCCGGAGGACCCACGTGCCCAGGGTCTTGATCTAGGCCCGCGTGACAAACAGTTTGCACGTTTCTTACCGAAAATCACGTGGGTAAGAAACACGTTTTCACTGCTACAAACAGGTTTACATCTATTACTAAGACTAATTACAAATTCTAAGGTTAATATTCAAGAGCCGAAACATCTATTTTCTGACGCTTTGCTGGAGGCATAGCGTCAGCAAGAGGAAGCTCCGGAGAGCTAGATCGTTTGCTCAGCAGAACTGGACGGTCGGAAAGTAAATTAGTGAGTAGATCGGAAGAGAGAGAGACTCCGTCGCTGGATTCAATCTCAAGACTTTGGATTTCAGCGCCGCGGGAGTCCGACTGGCCCGATGTCGTGCATTGACTGACAGGGGGGTCTTGCCGCCGTACTAACTCTCCTAAGTACTCGCTAGCATCCCGGAGCACTTGATGGTCGGGATGTGGCATTTCGGCCCCGGGTTCGTCGGTCTGCGCTGCCAGTGCCTCCACGCTCGAAGGGAGTTCGGCAAACCGAACAGTGGGACGGAACGAGCGCAAAGACTGTTGGTTGGGTGGTTTAATGTATTTAATGCTTGGAAGATAATTAGTACTTACTGAGATCTCTTCACGCCTATAATGCTGGCGGATTGTCGCCATATCAATCAAGGTCGAAACGTGCTGGGAACCGCGGTCGGGGGAGCTGAGCTTTGTCACAGTAGACATTGTACGCTCCTCAGACATCGAGTTGGGAACGATGCCGGTCAGAATACTACCTAGATGAGCAATAAGCTCAGCCCCGGGAACAGCACGCATCGACTCCCAATATGCGTGCTCGTTCTGTATCTGCGACGTTTGATGGAATGGGCGACGGCCACGAACAAACTGCACAAGCTGGTTATGAAACTCGGCATCGATTTGAGACCAGCTTGCATATGGTGTGAAAAGCGAAGCGTCAGGATTTCTATTATAAATCCGACCCAGCAGTTTGACCAGAAATCCGCCAGCAACGATGTATGCGGGCATAGATTGTCGTAGATCATGGTCAGGCAAGACCTTGGTGTCGGCAACCGGATTGCTTGCCCTGGTATCGCTCAGTAACGGCACTGAGTGGCGCATAAATATATCTGAGCCTCGATAACCTATGAAATATTGTGTAAATGACATGAATGTTTGAAACAGCGAACAACTTACAAGTGTTGAGGAAGAATGTGGTGAGGTACACTCTACCTGTTTTCTCGCCAAACATATCCGTATGCCGGCTGTTCAGTATGCGGATTATTTGCTGAATAACCGGCTCTGGGAGCCCAACGCCGGAGAGTAGTCTATTGGACTCGAATCGGGACCGTAAATGCGCCAAAATAGCAAGCCAAAATAAGTAGACATCCGAGATGGTAGAATGGCTTGACTCCAGGCATTTGATCGATCGTGCAAACGGCTCCAGCACGGCAACAAGCTGAGAAAGTTGCTCCTCAAATAGCTGGATCTCGGAGCGATCTAGCATCCAATATATAGAGGAGCTCTACGGTTATGAATTAGATAAGGAAACAGAAACAAAAGTATAGCATATACTCACAGGTTTGATATCCAAGACTCCCGAAGAGAGCAGCTCGCGGATAAGAGGCAAACACCGCAAAGTTGCAAGAGCTGCGTAAAAATAGGTAGCAAAGCGAGTGTACCCAATGGAAACAAGACCACTAGCAATATGATATACCACTCGGAGTGCAGACAGGTGGCGAGCGGCGAAGGAAGACGTGTGGAAATATGTTATGATCACCTGCAATTTTGCTATGCACGGTTGAAAGTATGCGAGCTGTCCGATATCCTTTGCCACACTGTTCAGCCAATGACAGGCATCTCGGAGCGCAATGATCCAAGGGTATTCCTGCTCTATGAGTGCTCGTGCTGCCCGCGTGTTCCCCGCATTGTCAGACACGACCGAAACGAATCGATCGGCACCAATCTGCATCAAAGTCTAAATAGTAGCTAGTCAGTAGGCTGCATACAGTCATCAAATGCGTATATATACCTTGTCAATCACATTAGCAATATGCTCTGCCGTGTGCGCAACACCCGACGCTTCGTTTCCTTCCATTAAATATGCGTCCCGGGTTGAACCAGTGGTAACATGGACCGTGTACACAGACTCGTGTTTACGAGTCGTACCGCCATCAAACGAGAGAGTAAGGCAGTCTTCTTGTGATAGGAGTTTGACTGACGCCTGTCGAACGAAAGCAGCTTCGGTTGCAACAAAATTGTCAGTTATTGTTGCTCTCGACGCTGTGTTGATGCTAGGATCAAGCGTGTGTATGAATTCTCGCCATCGATAACAGTCCACAGCTGACGGCGCAACCATTCGATCGCATAGCCACTTTAACAAGGCATGGTTGACCCTTTCTATTTTCTTTTGTTGAGTCTCGGAGAGTGCCGAGTCCGCATTTACTCCGTCACCGTCTTTTGTATTGTCATCTTGTAATTTAGACGCAAGCGACAACGAAGCACCGTGGTGTCTAACTTCAGCGCGTAAAGAGTCTTCAAGACCAGCGCACTCCGAGGCGTGTCGAAGAACACGGGCAGATGCTCGCGGCTCAGCCCAAGACCACCAACAGTCAGTACCTCGGCAACGAACTCGGTAGTGATTCGGGTTTGTGATCGAATGACAAGGTATCAGTAGTCGATCGAGGAGCTCGTCGCGAGCGCGCCCCCGCCTGATACTCGTGAAGCCGGCGTCATCTTCTAAGTCTGCCGGATCGTAAGGCCACTGCACCAAAACTGTAAGTAAACCTTCAAAAATCGTTATGCAACAGTTAGAACTTACACGAATGGCACTTGATCTTCTTGCTTCGGCAACCTTCAATCCAGACGGTCTTGTCCGAGGCATATGGGTCGCCTTTTTGCCTCGCCGAGGTGTGCGCGATTTTGGGACCATTGGTTGAGCTGACGAGGTATCCTAAATGCGCATACAAAGATAAGTAAGATCAACGCTTGGGGTTTTGGCTAAATATGTTACTCACGATCTTGGCTCGAATGGCAGCTTGGGTTAAGTCATTTACCCATTTCCATAACAGCAAATTTTCTCCGTTCTCTCCGTCAATAAATTTGTAGAAGGTATATACAATCGCCTCTAGCGACGATCCTCGTCCCCGAAACTCAATCGAGCGCCCAGAGCTCCGAGAGCCAAATTCAAGCTCCAGTCGATGGTTTAGTGCACCCTGAACCGAGCCGTAGTGGTCGATTTCATGCGGCTCAAAGGTAAGGCTCGGGAACGGGTAAATTGTCGAGTGATCAGAAAGAGAAGCGGGGAGGTTTTGGAGGTGTTGGAGTAGGTTAAGCAATCGAGCGTCAACTGGCGCTTTAGCCAACAGTGTTTGAGCGTCCGAAGATTTCTGTGAGAGTGACATAAAGCGGGAGGGTGTGGTGGCAAAGTTCGAGTGGCAAAGCCGTAGCCTCCTCGCTAATATACCCCGGCCTTACTAAGTTTCGAGAGTCACGTGGAACTTTCTAGCAAACCAGTTACAAACCGTTTGACATGTTGCAAACACGTGTTTAAAAGTGTTTGTTTGTAACCTGTTTGCATTTTTGGGTTTGTCACTCGGGCCTATCTTGATCGGGAACCGACACAACGAAGCCCAACGAGTCAGCATTGATCACGTTGGAACAATGACGAGACACTCAAGAGTGCATACAGGCGCTGGCCACTTGTGAGCTATAATCGCCGTATGGTTGGATTGAGTTGTAGTTGTGCCCATAAAAAAAAGTTAAGCGATCGAAAAGTAGAATGACTCCCTTAGCAATAGTAGAACTCTCCAATAAGATTTTGATAGCCGACAAGAACCATGTGGACCACACTGTATCTTTGACTCACCCATCCCCGCCTGTACACATCCTCGGCCCTTCGATTGGAACCTTGAAATGCTCGTATATGGTAGAACGTGTGGGCATAACCAGTTTGTGTGCGACCGGATCCTCAGCTTAGTTCACGAACGGAGAGTGTTGCAAAATTTATTATCATTTCATCTACAAAGCCTTGCATAGAGCTCGGCCTTGATTTCGCTCGCATCGACCATCTTCTTAAATGGTCCAGACCACTTGCGTAATAAATCTCCGGGAGAGCCAAACTCTTCGACCCTTCCGGCGTCCAGTACCAAAATCTGCAAAACCACTCATGAGTTAAAAAAAAAAAGGCTAAAGAGCTAGCCAGCGTACTTTGTCTACGTCCCGTACGAAATGAAGTACAGTTGTGAGAATAATGAATGTCGAGTCGGGTAGTCTGGTATGTAGAATTGATCGAACAGTGTCTGTGAGCTCTGATGAACCAAATATGGGTATAAAATAAGCACGCTCTCGTATAAAACAAAACATACCGTCGTCTCCTTCCTCCAGGATCACTACCTTGCTCCGGCTAAACTCATACTCGGTCAGTCGCCCGCCAACTCTACTTCGTAAAACTTACCATGTGATAGCCTTAGCAAGTAAAACCCGCACCCTTTCCTCCTCCGACAATTCGTCTACCAGAGCCCCCAACTCAACCTCCAAACCCACAGAGCGCAAGGTAGACTGAAGTGCAATATCGTTGTATAATTGTTGTGGGTTTAACGTTTCACGAACGCTGCCGTAAGTAATTCCGGGTTGCTCGGCGATGAAGGTCAAATGTGAGTGGAGCGCTTCGGGAGCAATGGTGTGGGTCGAAATACCACTGAGGCGAGCAGGAGGTCGGTGAAAATCAGAGAATAAACGAGCAAAAAATCGGCCTCACTCAAGGTACATTTTTCCCTGAGTTTCAATCGCTCGTAAAAGTGATAATGCGAGCGTACGCTTCCCACCTTCCTCTCAGTCAGTTATTCCCGAACCCAAGCTCAAATGGATCGAACTCACTGCCAGCTTTTCCAATGACACAAACACGTTGCCCAGGGTTGATTGTAAAAGATACCCTACTCAGCGCCGCGGGTCCGTCTGGCGAGTATCTTGCGGTCAAGTTCTTCAGCATCAGTCTACCCCTCATCGGATTCGTTAGAGAAGACTTGACGAATTGTTCGTGCTGAACTTGTGACCGTTGAATGTATATGGATATGATGATAGCAGCGAACACAAGTATGACGACGCGAGCCCGTGAAACCCAATCAAGCGGGGTACCAGATGGCGTGGGAATCCAAAAGGTGGCTGTTGGGAGGATAACTACCCAAACGTCCACCATCAGCGCAAGGAATAGTAGTAGGACAACGTGGGAGTTGCAGAGAGCGCGAAATACGCTCTCTAAAGCGACAGCTAGGAGGGCTAAGATAGTAACATATACCTAGAACAGTTCTTCTGCATGACAACGGAGCCATACCCAAAGAATGTGAAATACTTACGTAAAAAACACCCAGCACCAGTTGTTCTGTCTGTTGTTGGCTAAGACAAAAGTCCGTTGAATGGTGCTTTTTGTGTTTTCGGCCGTGTCCACGCCCATGCCCAAATCCAAACTTCATCTCCGAAATTGGTTCCGAGTCTTGAAGGGTATTATTTTCATCAGGTATTGTCTTCTGACATGGTTCGGCAAGAGAGATAGCAGCAATCGAGAGTATTATGAGCACAAAGCATGCCGCTAGTCTAAAAATTTTCCACGCCTTGGCTCGGGCATTTGGGTCCGGCCGAGATCGGTGAGTTGTGGCCAACGGAAACCCGGACGAGAATAGCCTCGGAGTCGCATGTGCGTTCTGAACAGAACGGTTAAGAGTGGAGCTCCGTAGATGTAAGCCGGACGAGAATTTTTGAATAATAAGTACCAAAGCAGAGAAAGCAGCGCCGAAAGCAGGAATGAAAAGTAGATGATGTGACCGCAATGTGGGAAGAGAGTCGTCAAGCACAAGCTGAGTATTCATGTTCAAGGATTCAAAGGGTGTCAAGGATGGCTATGAGAACGGGACACAAGTCATCCGGCTGCGCATGGTCGTCTGATGAGAGATCGAGTTTGCGGAACCGTTATGGAGTCTAGGCGCCGGGTGGCTGTGACGGCCAAGACAAGTAATTGGCTGGTCCTACAAACGACCACCGCCCTCTTCGTGATCATATTTCTTATACAAACACTAACGCAACCCGAACCAGTATGGATGGCCGGGACGCTGCCTTTTAATTTCCCGACATTCGCCTACCTCTGATTCATTCCGATGGCGGAAGGTATTAGAATACGAGAAGATTGACTGAATTGTACAGCCGCCATCCTCGCATGTGACAGGCTGCATCAGCAGTCAACCGTCATGGAGTTATTCATATGCTGTTATTGGTTCTCCCACCACGCACCTCAACACTCCTAAAGCCAAAATATCCGTGCATTGTGTCTACGCTCGAAATACTCTCGATAAATGAAAACCACACATTAATCCTTTGCCACCACGCTGCTCGAGCCCTACATACTGCCGGTCCTGGAGCAAACTTGGAGCGAATCTAAATACAACATTGCGGGGGTTGGTCGATACATCTAATCGACCTCAATTTTGGTTGATCGATCGCAACGACCGAGCGGCTCGTAATGTCTGCCACTAAGAAACTCCTGATCAATCAAGTGATACTAAAGGACACGGCTTCGACGCGGCGCTAACTGTTTGTGATCAGACAAAGCTCGTTGGCTTGTATAAATTACTAGATTGGCTGCCAGGTTGAGTGTCACGGCCGTAGTGTTCAGGCAAGCCATTTCACTATAAACCTGTCTATGATCTTAAAGCATACCTATGAGGGTGGTCAAATCAAGCCAAGTTGACGTCTCATATAAGACACGGGTTTGGCAGCTGCTGGGGCGAGGGAAGTTTAATGCACTCAAGACAGCTTACAACAGGATTTTCTCACACCCAGACTCGGGTCCTTTGCAGTTGCACAATAGTTCCAAAAAAGGACGACTGCTTGGGTATGTAACTGGCGGGTCAACGGAGCTGAGGCCGAAGCAATCGCATCCACGGCTTTCGAAGAATCTCAGTGAATAAATCTACTATTCTCTAGAACAGAGTGGTTCGGCTCAATCCTTCCGTTGCAGTTCGACTAAGTAATTTACGTGTTTTAGTCCGCTAACCTATCCTTCTCTGGACCGCCCGGTTTAATGGTTGGAACTGAATCTACCATAAGAGTCCGAAGGACGATGGAATTTCTCCACCCCAAAATGCGGGCTATTTGAATTTACAAAAAAGAAATCAAGTAGTACAAAGTCACGTGACGTCGTGATCCGCTGGCGCTCGAAAGAGCTTAACTGGACGCGTATCTTCTCGCGACCAACTCATCCGATCCACTTCATTCGCGTCAACAATGAGCACCAGCTTCAATGCCACGAGAGGCTGTGTTGTTTGCGCGTATCCCGCAGCCAGCCGTTGTTCAGGATGTGGGAAAGCCTACTATTGTTCCCAAGGTGCGCTGTGGCGTTTTCAACTTTTAGACGACTTATTCACGCTAAATACAGAGCATCAGAAGAGTGTAGGTGGATTTTCTTTTTCGGTAATGAAGCATTGAACACCTCATGATGATTCTTCTACAGGCTTGGGAGAAACACAAACGTCTCTGCAAAATCTACCAAGCAACGGCAAAGGGCGAACCCGCGCCTTCAACCGACTCGTACTGCGGCCTGTGCGGCAGGTCGGATGGGCCACTGACGAAAACATATTGTTGCAATAGGACTGTCTGCGACGATCAAGAAAATTATGTACGTGTCGCCCGCCTTCCGTTCAGCTTATTCTGTCACGAAACGCTAAACCTTGCTTGTAGCAAATGTTCAGTTACTCGAGGATCAGTTGTGGGCGTAACCACGAAAAATACAGCCGTTGTTACTGGCACTCTGGCCAAGCTCATGAAGGGGATTTGTTTACCTGCATAGAGTGCGACAACAGTCATGACGCAAGTTCCTGTGCCGTCGCCTTATTCCTCGACGCTTACTATTTCATTTTTTCACAGGATGAGATAGCGGCATCTTACATGACCAGCAACTACAACTTTCAGGAAGACATTGACCGTGCCAAACCGCCCTCCTTTTCTCCGACCCATTGCTGCAAGTGTGGGCGGGCGATGAAGCTGAGTGAGGGATTTTCGGCCAGCTTTGGGAGTCCAAGAGTAACTTGTCCGCGTTGCAAGGTGAAGCGAATGTTTCCACTTTTGGAGCAAAGCTGACGCAGCGAATAGTAATTGTTGGATCGTAGATTATAACGAAACAAGAGTGATTCGAGTGGGCCACTGAGCTGGACTTGCAACAAAGTCCTGTTACGGTTACTTTCTTAGCGAGACTCGAGCCGTGATAAAAATCTGTAATTTAAAGGACGGGATAGTCCCCCCGAAGTGGTTAATCTATGACCAATGGCATGGACCGCATGGTCAATCGATGATAACCCTGAGCGCGGATTGCAGGTACATCAACAAGGTGTGCCTGGATGCAAATACGAGACTTTTGAGAGATTTCACGTGCGGATCTGGTCGGCTCGTCCAAATCCGCCAGGTTACATCGCTCTAGATATATGCGTTGTCGAAGGTTACGTTTTGGTTAGTGCGCGGCGAGCCATATTTTCCAATACGCGCCACCGGACATCACGTGCTCAGGGACTTTTCTAGTACTTATTTAGCGAACGGAGAGCTCCTCCCGCAGCCACCCTCCCACTCACACCCTTCGTCCTACGATGAGTACCAGCTCCGGAAAACAACGAAGCTGCGCTATATGTGCCTATCCTGCACCGAACCGCTGTTCAGGATGCGAGAAAGCATTCTATTGTTCCAAAGGTATGTCGCGTCTTTGTACATCCAATGACTTCTGCTTACGCCACTCGTAGACCATCAGAAGATGGTGAGCACGGACCCATTTAGTGCTTCTCTAGTACTCCCTGACGCGTCGTCTATAGGGCTGGGACAAACACAAGCGCCTTTGTAAAATCTACAGGCCGAAAGGAAAGGCGAGCCTGTGCCCGCGGCTGACTCGTACTGTGGCTTGTGTGGCAGGTCAGACGGTCCACTCGAGAGGACTGATTGCTGCAACAGAACTGTCTGCGATGACCAGGGAAATTATGTGCGTCTTTTGCTCCTGGTTTAACATATTCTGTGACGCGCTAATGCAGATCCTAGCAAATGTTCTCGTACTCGAACGTCAGTTGCTCACGCAATCATACTCGTTTCACACGATGCTGCTATCATTTCGGCGAAGGCCACACGGGTGACGCGCTTTCCTGCGCAAAATGTAACAGTAGCCACGATGTAAGTCTTCAGATCGCCTCTTCGGTTTGTCATGCCCACAATCCCATTCCTTATAGGGCGAGATGACAACGTGGTACATGACCAACAACTACAACTTCCAGGAGGACATCGAGCGTGCCAATCCACCTTCTTTCTCTCCTACAAAGTGTAGCCAGTGCGGCCGAGCCATGAAACTCAACACCGAACCTTATTCGTCCGGTGCCGGTGGCATGATCTGCTCGAACTGCATGGGTGGCATAACTGCCGGTATCTCTCCTGAAAACGTTTACAGAATGGATGCCAGTCGTCTCGGCTAAGGCGGGGGATGAGGAGGCTACAATGACGGTAATCCGTTGGGCTTGACCTCTGAAATGACGCCACGATGTAATAATAAATTTGCCGGCTACCCAGACTCCAAATAATACGGTATTCGATCTTTACGTAGCGGGATTGGGATTCCGGACCACATAACCACTATTGCCTTCGTCATCGATGCATTGTCGGTAATGAGATTCTGAGTTAGTGAACGTATCACCTTCCTGCTAGAGAAACCAACCTACGGTAAAGGAGTAGAAGATCCGTTTGAACATACAGTGGTCGGGCATGCTTAGTAGCCAGATCGTATCAGGTAGGTTCACCATTGTGCTTGGAGTCTGGCATTGGCGTGTTGTTTGATATTTGCGCCAAAGATACGACACCCCGCGTTCCGAGCCTGTAAAGCTCAAGCTTACATCCAGGAAATTACGCGGACTCGGCGTCGGCCTCCAGGAGCCCGCCGAACGTGGAAGCATAATGCCCAAGCCGCTTTCTTCTGCGTCCGATGATCAGTGGCGGTGTCGGTATTTGGCCCGACGCTCCTCTGCGAGTCCGCCCTTCGGCACGTGGCGTGCCTGGGCCCTGGATATTCTATCGCAGGCCGTTTGAAGTTTATCTCCGGTACCTCCGCTTGAAGTTCGCAGTCCTTCGTGTTTCGTTGACTCCACTGAGCGCGGCATCGCACGTCTAGCTCCTTCCTCCTTCCTCCTTGCTGATTTGTTTATTTTTAGGTATTTGATTCGACTAAGGCTTGCTGTTAATAACCTTCGGGAGTTTGCAGATTAGTAGATTATAACGAAACGAGAGTGATTCGAGTGGGCCACTGAGCCGGGCTTACAACAGAGTCCCACCACAGTTGCTTTTTTAGAGAGACTTAGGTTGTGATAAAATCTTTAATCTGACGAGCGAAACACTCCTTGGAGACACTGATTTATGACCAACGGCATAGTCAATCATTAATAGTCTTGAGTGCGGATCGCAGGTATATTAACAAGGCGTGCCTGGATGCAAATACGAGACTTAACGGGAAAACATCCCAATAAGACCTAGGCTTATAGCTAAACGACAGCTATGTATACTGTGGATGGAATACCCGAGCGGGATTTATACATGCATGCTGGTTTGAAATGCGGCTGCCCGATCCATTCAACTCATGTGCGAACTTGCTGCTTTAGACACGGCCACCGGACTGTTCTTTTAAGAGATGTCACGTGTGGTTCTGGCCAACTCATCCAAGCTCACTGAGTTACACCATTCTGAATATATGCGCTGCCGGACGCTACGTTTTTGGTTAGTGCGCGGCGAGCCATATTTTCCAATACGCGCCACCGAACATCACGTGCCTAGGACTTTTCTAGTACTTATTTAGTGAGCGGAGAGTTTCTCCCGCAGCCACCCTCCAGCTTACACCGTTTGTCCTACAATGAGCACCAGCTCCGGAAAACAACGAAGCTGCGCTATATGTGCCTATCCTGCACCAAACCGCTGCTCAGGATGTGAGAAAGCGTTCTATTGCTCCCAAGGTGTGTCGCGACTCTGGTGCATCCGATGACTCGCGCTTACGCCACTCGTAGACCATCAGAAGATGGTAAGCTTGAGATCATCTACTGCTATACCAGTACTCCCTGACGCGTCGCCTATAGGGCTGGGACAAACACAAGCGCCTTTGTAAAATCTACCAGGCCGAAAAGAAAGGCGAGCCTGTGCCCGCGGCTGACTCGTACTGTGGCTTGTGCGGCAAGTCAGGCGGTCCGCTGGAAAAGACTAGATGCTGCAACAGAACTGTCTGCGACGACCAACACAAATATGTAAGTCTTCTGCTCCTGATCCAACGCGTTTCATGACGAGCTAATCCCAATCCCAGCAACCGCTTTCGTATTCGAGAGTCAGCTGCTCGCGTAATCATAAGCGTTATACACGATGCTGCTATCATTTCAACGAAGGCCACAAAGGCGACGCGCTTTCCTGTCGTGAATGTAACAGTAGCCACGACGTAAGTCCTCAGACCGGGCCTTTCGATTTTCACGCTTACGATCGTATTCCTCATAGGGCGAGAGGACCGCGTGGTACATGACCGACAGCTACAACTTCCTGGAGGACATCGAGCGCGCCAATCCACCTTCCTTCTGGCCTACAAAGTGTATCAAGTGTGGCCGGGCGATACTGCTCAACATCGAGGCTCATTCGTCCGGTGTCCAGGGCATGATCTGCTCAGATTGCATGGGTGGCACATATGCCGGTATCCCTGGCGCAAACGTTCGCAGATTGGACGGTACATAACCGTTTCGGCTGGTATTGGGGGCGAGGGAGCCGCAGCAACGGCCATCCGCTGGGCTGGATCTCTGAAATGGCGTCAGGATGTAATAATGACTTTATCGTTTATGTGGACCCCGGATAAACACCATTCAACTCTTGCGTAGTAGAATTAGCCTTGAAGGTTGAATTCCAGACTACACAACCGCCATTGCCTTCGTCGCCAATGTGTTGTCAGCAATAAGATTCCAAGCTCGCGAACACATCACTTTGCTGCCGGAAAAACTAGGCCACTATAAGAGGGTACGGGCTTCGTTCGAACGTACGGTGGTCGAGCACGCCTGGAAATATTGAACTGTACCTAGTATGGTCAGGTTTTCTACCGCTTGGAGTCTGGCAATGGCGTACTATTTGATACCTGCGCCGGGGGGATAACATCTTGCACTCCATCCACCCTCGAGCGGGCAAAGATCAACCTGATATACCCAGAGAACTGTGCGAACTTCAACATCTGGGAGCCTGCGAACGCGGAAGCATACTACCCAAGCCGCTTTCTCCTGCGTCCGATGATCAGTGGCGGTGCCGGCATTTGGCCCGACGCTCTGCCCTTCGGCACGTGGCGTGCCTGGATATTTTGTCACAGGCCATTTGAAGTTTATCTTTGTTACCTCCAATTGAGGTTCGTCGTGTTTCGTATTTCGCTGACTCCATCAAGCACGGTATCTTGCCTCACATCCGCTTATTTTCTACATCTACCCAGCCGATTCTTACTCTTATTTTAACCTTTTAGATACCGTAACGGACGGGGAAACGGACCAGACCGGTGAAGCGGACCACCAGGTGTTTCTCGAACTTTTCCTTCCAAGTAGTACAGGAAAATATGCGCGTATATAACTTGAAAACTGCGCGTATATATGCCCAAAATATAGCTTCCCGGTTGGTTGTGTTTGAGGCGCGCCTGTTTGACCATTAGCCTGGATTAAAACGGGATCAAGGATTTGCCGAATTTTGTGATCTCTTCCCTCACCCTTTGACGAGAAACCCGATGATCATGAACCGATTTTAGACGTGAGACTAACAAGCAGCCGACTAGACGTTGGTTTTTTCGCCTCAAATGTATCCAGTTCCATCCTAGACTCTAGTAGATATCGCCTGCCCAACCAAGACTTCCCAGCACGAATCGAAAACGTAGTGGACGAGAGTCACTTCAAGCCTTGGCCATGGCCCTGAAATTAAGCAACCAGCGCAAGCGTGTTGAGATATGACAATCCACGCGCGCGCATGATGGTTGCGAATCGAGTTGAATGTCGAATCCGCCCCGATGGTGGTTGTATTTCAGAGGAGTAAGGCATAGCGCTGCTGCGAGTACCAAGCCAATAAGGGGGCGATTACGGAAACAAAAGAGTGGCATTAGCATAAGACAGTGCGACAGGGACAGGTAAGATAGGGCGAGACGATCAGCTTGGGCTCAGCTCAGTCACGGCGCGGAAAGGCAGATTGCGTACGCAGAGAGACTCAGCACATCGAAACATTTCTGGCAAAATCCAAGAGGCCTTGGTCGATGGGTTCTTGGGTCCAGTCGCCGGGAGCGCCAGTGATCGTCCCTACACGCTGAACCGACGCAGGGTCAGATTAGAGACACAGATGGTGTAGTGAAGCCGAAGAGGAATAAGCCACTATCCGTTTCAGCTACACCGGCTTACGGTCAAACTGATAACTTTATTAGAACTCGTAGAGGTTGAGCCAGCAGACGGTGGTCATCTAGAAAAGCGGATCCTGGTTATAACTTCCGAACAATGGACCGGCCCGGAGTCCCGGATCTGGCAATCTGCCCACGGTGAGCTCTAAACCGGCCACACCCGAATCGTTCTCGACCTAACGCATTCGTAATCTGCTTCCGACCGCCACAATGGCATCTCAACAGATCTCTTCCAAGGACAAGCGGCGATTACGCCGCCATTTGCAAGGTACCAATTGATCTGCAGGTTGTGGGACTGATCTAAACTCCCATACGTTGTGACAGAACTCAGCCTGGTGCCGAACGAATCAGCGCGCGACATCACCGTTGAACTACGAGTAGAGGACATCAGGATTCACAGACTGGCTGAAATCAAGAAAGGGCAGCTGCTGGACTGGGCCGAACTAGGCCTGCCGTGGTTCGTACTCTTATCTACGTGCCGAAGCCCGAGCCTGACGCTGATCGTACCTATCGTCCAGCGACGTTTGTGAAGACTCAACAATTGCTATTCGGATAGAAGAAGGGCACACCTTTGGACCGAAAATCAAGGCTACATATCATGTATCTCAATTGATGGATCGTGATGAGATATTGATAGGTAATGAAAAGGTCTCGAAGGTATCATTGGTTATCACAACAGTGGCTTGAACTGTAGGAAGCGGAAGCGATGGATTCAGTATACGGATGAGGTTTCTGAGTAAGGAAGAGGTTAGTATACTCTGATGTTCGATCGATACATTTATTCATTGTGCTCCAGGCGGATCAAGTGTATTCCAAGGCAGCCGACAAGGCTCGAGACATGACGAACCAGCCAAGCTTACTCGAAAAGGCGGGAAAGGCTGGAGACGCATTCAGAGCACTCCTTGATTTGGGAAGCATGATGACCAAAGTGAGTGCCAGTTCTTCTGCGCAACGTAGCTCATGATTGTCTATTGCATCTTCACGTAGCTTGACCCAACTGGAAGCGCGAAGGTAGTATTCTCGGTGTGCACAAAAGCATGGGAGGTAGGGGCGAAACATGAGAAACATGAACAGAACTGAAACAGCATTTCATTACGCTTCATGCAGCGCCTCGAGCAGCAAGAGAAACAGGATGCCGAGCTAAACGAGCTTGTTAAGAACCTAGCGCGAATGATCCCGTCGGTGAAGGATGTTCAGGATCTAGCCGATGAGCATCTGTTAGAGACCGTAATCGAGATGCTACATCTAATCGAAGATGGGTTGTTGTTTGTTTATAACCGCAAACTACAGGGCTCTTCCAGTAAGTGACATATACTGGCTGATGCTGGGTGCTCATCAGGTTGTCCCACCTAGAACGTCTATGGCGTAGTATGATCAGTCCCAACGAACAAGAAGAAATTCAAACATACACCACGCGGTTTAAGGCACTCAGCCAAGAGTTCGACAGGAGACTGCACGTACAAGAAGCCCGTATCGCAGATATAGAAAGTGAGCATTCAATTGAGAGAAGCGGCGACGCTAACGAACAGTAATACTATGGTCAGGGAGGATGGCGAAGCTACAAAGGCTCGAACCGGCCAAACTCGCAGGCTATGACCCCAGTCGACAATGTGCTACCAACACTCGAGTCGACATCATCAACGAACTCATTGACTGGACTAAAATGGTCGATGATGGGCCCCGGTTTGCTTGGGTTCACGGACTAGCTGGTCTTGGGAAGAGCTCCATCGCAACTTCCGTGTGCGCACGGCTCGACAAGGACAGTGCGCTTGCGTCTAGCTTCTTCTGCAAACGCGACAGCAAAGAGCTACGTGATCCTCTCCGAGTTCTTACAACGATCATACATGGGCTGGCATTACGCTGGCAGGCTTACCGAGACGCGGTAATCGATGTGATCAGTAACGATTCGGAACTCCCCAACAAGCACATTCAGCCGTTATACAGCTCACTAGTCAGCGGACCCCTGGAAACCCTCGCAGAGACGACACGGCCAACGAGGACGCTTGTGGTCGTCGTCGACGCTTTGGACGAATGCGGTGACCCTGACACTTGGAAGCAGCTGCTCGCCTGCCTGCACAGCCTGTCTGAGCGCGAATCCTGGCTGAGGGTTATTGTTACAAGCCGCCCCGAGCAAGACATTCGAGAGTTTTTTGCGAGTTCAGGAGTCGGCCGGTTCCTGAGGCGAAACGTGCTTGACTATGAAGCATTGCCCGACATTCGTATCTTCGTTCGGGAGCGCTTGGCCGAGGCAATTCTATCTGATAATTGGCCAAACGATGCGGTCGAGAAGTTGTCGCTTCGCGCCAATGGGTTGTTTATTTGGGCGAGAACAGCGTGCCAGTTCGTGCTTGATAGTGACGACCGGCTTGAAGGCGTGCAGGAGGTTTTGGCTGGCAAATCTGATCTCCCGGACCCAACTGCCTATCTAGACGATCTATACACAACGGCGGTGCTAGCTAGCGCGAAACGCGGTGCCAGCTGCAATATGACACTCGTGATGAAATGTCTAGGGGCTGTCGTGGTCACCGCGAGCATGCCACTTTCTATATCCAACCTAGCACTGCTCTTGAACGGACGTATATCACTCGATGTTCTTCGCCGAGTGGTAACAAGGAGCTTATCGTCGGTGTTGTACGTCGACCAGAAGCGAGACGAAGCCGTACGCATCTCGCACCAGTCGTTCATGGATTATATCACCGACCCATCGCGCTCAGGAGAGCTATGCGTGGATAAGGAGCTGCAGAACACGACCATTGCGGAATGCTGCTTTGAGATGATGGTGGCGAGTCTCAAGTTCAACATATGCGAGCTTGAAACATCTGATGCGTTTAACAACAACATCCCGAACCTGGATACTCGAGTTCGAGCAACAATCCCGCCTCCTCTGCAATACAGCTGCTTGCACTGGTCTAGCCATGTCGCTAATACACAACTAAGCTCGGTCCAGAAATACTTGCGGGACTTCCTCTTGAGACCCAAGCTACTGTACTGGATAGAGGCGTTGAGCCTACTTGGTCAGCTAGGCACAGCACCGGCGAGCCTGTTGCGGATCGTAGACTGTTGTGTAACGGTGAGCAGAGCCATACGACTGTTCATGATGATTCAATACTCAAGCGGACATGCTGTTCAGGAAAACATGCAGGACTGTCGGATGGCAGCAAACGACGCATACAGGTTCGTCCTATCGTTCTACGACGCCATATCAGCAAGTACTCCCCACCTCTACGTATCTGCCCTCGCGTTCGCGCCGAGCGACTCTGGAATAGCACAGCGTATGCGAGGCTACTTCCCGAACCTGCTCTGTGTAACGGAAGGGGGAACGAAGGACTGGACGCCATGCTTGCGTACCATATCAGGCGCCTTCCTGTGCAATTCTGTCGCGTTCTCTCCCGACAGTCGTCGCATCGTATCGGGCTGCGAAGATAGAACGGTGCGGATCTGGGACACAGAAACGGGCGATGCAGCACTAGAGCCACTAACGGGCTGCTTAGCATCGGTGGACTCTGCCGCGTTCTCATCTGACGGTCGTTGGATATTCTCCAGCTCAGCAGGCATGACGATCCAAGTGTTGGATGCAGAGACAGGCGAGGCAAGGTTTGATCCTATACAACTTCGCTTACCGGCGGGAGAGGACAACATCATACACCCGTGGTTACGCTCGGTTGCGCTCTCTCCTGACGGTAGCCGGATAGTGTCGGGATCCGGTGGCGGAAGAGTACTTGTCTGGAGCGCTGAGACTGGCGAAGCGGTGCTCCGCCCGCTGGAAGGTCACTTAAACTCTGTGTGCTCAGTCGCGTTCTCGCCTGATGGCCGTCGAATCGTGTCGGGCTCCTACGACAAAACTGTGCGCGTTTGGGATGCAGAGACAGGAGATCCAGTGCTCCAGCCCCTGAGCGGACACTCCGATGCTGTGCGGTCTGTCGCATTCTCGCCTGACAACCGTTGGATCGTCTCGGGTGCCATGGACAAGACTGTACGGATGTGGGACGCAAAAACAGGTGACTTGCTGCTCCAACCGCTAACCGGTCACTCGGGAGGTGTAAAGTCACTGGTGTTCTCTCCTGACTGCAGTCTCATCGTCTCGGGTTCTGATGACCATACAGTTCGTATACTGGACTCACATACCGGGTTCTTGGTCCAAACGCTACACGGCCATTCAGGTTCCGTTACTTCCGTTGCATTCTCTCCCGACGGTCGTCGTGTCGCCTCTAGTTCTGATGACAGAACCATTCGCATCTGGGAGACTGTGGGTATTCATACGGTGGAAGCGGCGAAGCCGGTTCATACCCGGCACGAACTCACTGAGCCGGTAACCTGTGTAGCATATTTACCAAACGGCCGCTATGTAGTTACCGGTTCTGAAGACGGGACAGTACGCATATGGGACGCAGAAACGGGAGAAGCAGTATTCAGGCCACTTGAAGGTCACACAGCCGCAGTGGAGTGCCTGACAGTCTCCCCAGACAGCCGCCGGGTGGTGTCTGGTTCTTCTGATAACACTGTGCGTGTATGGAATGCGAGAACGGGCGAGGCGGCGTTAGAGCCACTGCGAGGTCACACCAAAAGGGTTCTGTGTGTTGCGTTCTCTCATGACTGCTGCCTGATAGCCTCGGGCTCCGAAGACCGAACGCTATGGATCTGGAAGGCGGATACCGGCGAACAAGCACTCGAACCTCTGAGGGATCATTCAGATGACATATATGCAGTGACGTTTTCTGCTGATAGCCAACGAGTACTCTCATACGCCTCCGGCGAGGCGGTACACATCTGGGACGTGAAGACCGGTGCGACCATGATCACGCCTCTAGAAGGCTACTCGAGAACGATCACGCCTCGGGAATATCACCCGACTTGTCTTAGCAAATCTGCGTTCTCTGCCGACAGCCTTCGTATTGTCTTGGTCTTGGACGTATCGATGCATATCTGGGATACAGAGACCGGTCGCTTGATCCTGCATTCGTCGTGGGGGTGGGGGTCGGCATTGAATTCTGTTGCCCTCTCACTTGATGGCCGTTGGATTGCCTCCACACCCTATCCAGGAAGTGAAGTGCGCATTTGGAGCGCAGAAACAGGTGAACTGGTACTCGAACCGCTGAGAGGCCGCGTGGAGCCTGTTGGCAACCCCGCCCTGTCCGTCGCGTTTTCGCCTGATAGCCGCCGTCTTGTATCGGGCTCTGATTACAAAACAGTAAGCATATGGGACATCCAGTTATATACCACGTCAAGCACGCATACGCCCAAATATCTAGCCGGTACGCTCAAGCTCCATTTGTTCTAGCTGTCATAGACTGATCAATCCCACTGCAGAAACCAAGGCTCGAATACTGCCATCGTACGAAGGAGATGACAGGATACTGGTACACAGCGCTCAACTCGCTCGCAACACCGGCCCCTACCACTATCGCATTAATGGCTGGGTGACCTCTATCGAAGGCAAGCCATTGATGTGGCTACCCCTTGAGCTGTGGGACATGGACGAATCACTAATCTGCATATCACCGTCTGGGGTCCGTCGTCAGCCTGTGATTGATTTGACGCACTTTGTACATGGGAGCTCTTGGCGCTCAATCGTTGGCGAGCAGTCTTAGTGGTGTTTGTGTGACTGTATGCCTCGGAATGAAGGTCGTGGCCATGCCGAAACCTGCCGTGCAGTCTGGTTATACTACTGACGTCCACTCTGTTATTGATCCTTCTCCATGTATCTCTGAATAATTGTAACTGAAGGTAACTCTATGAGCCCAAAGAAATGTTGCCACGCGGCTGAACGACACCTGATACATGTTATCGTAGAAGTTCTTGATTAGGAGACCGCATATATCCACTTGAACCGATGGTAGAGCCGTCCTGTTAATGATGCGGTTCATTCCAAGACGGAACTAGGTGAAATTCGCAGCTTGATTCCGTTCTGTGATACATTCACAGGACTCACGTGCGGCGTGGTCTCTTTACCTCGATCCTGGAACGAGTGTGTTTGGGATAACTAGCTGAGCCAAAACCGAGCCAAAGCTTGGCTAATCACGTGCCAACTACCCAGGCGGACTGCGGCGACGCGCGACAACGAACTTTACGCCGGACGACGCATCAGGGCGTCGGATACGCGTCAGTATGATTTGGTCATGACTTCAGATCATACGGGGAGTGACGAATTCTGTGATGGGGAAGGAGAAGTTGAAAGCACCGAACGCCAGAAATAGATAGGTTGGCGTAAAATATCTCATACGAACCCTCACAGTGAAACAAAACCCCGGTAACGTTTATGGGGGTAAAACAGCGAATTTTAGGTGTATACACCAGTTGTTGTTACCTGTATGCGCTAGGAGTTTAGGAGTGTCACTAAACTCATGTCGCATACAGGTAAAAATAGTGGATGTATGCAGCTAATTTTTTATAGGCTTTTCTCGCCCGATTCCCTGACGTATACAGCTAATTTGCTAAGTTTTTTTTAGCTGCTTCTGGCAGGTATTTTAACAGGATAATACAGGTAATACGGCGTCGTTTACATGTATTCTACTGCTAATGTAGCGAGGGTTAATTGTAAAATACAGCTAAAGTAGTAAAAGTTACACGTAGGCGACAGCTAATACAGCGATTTCTACATGTATTAAACTACACTTGAATGCACGTTAGTTCTTATAACAACACATAACATGGGCGATAACAAGTACGCACGAAGAGTCCAAGTCCCATGGTATCGTCGCATCCAGTGCGATTCGGAGGGGAGCTACAGTTTTCAGAAAAGAAGTCGAGTTCGAAGGGGTAGAAACCGGAAGGGAAAGTTGGAAGAAAAAAAAACATGAAGTTCGGCGGCGGGGTATCGAGCGCAACAAGTCGGCCTATTGCTGCTGCTTGCGACGCGAGCAGGTGTTCACCGTCGAGGGTACCGGAACCTTCGCTTTCTTCGCGCTGACGATGCGCAAGCCAGATTAGAACAAAATGTAAGCGAAGTTACCTTCAATTCGATTTACTTACGTTTGGGTCCTCGGTGCCAACCGCGTCGCTCGAACTAATCGCGTCGTAGTGCTTTGACGAGCCAGCGACGGGTGGATCGCTCGAGCTGATGTCGATTGTACCACCAGAGGGTAGTTGCAGGGCGGGAACTACCGGATCGAGCTCAAGAACCGGTCGCTGTCAAAGGCAAGATTAGTCATATAGCCGACGATGAGTTATTTACTTACCATCTTCGGCTTGACCTTTTGTCTCTTCGCCGGCGGCTCTGGTTCAGCGGGTTGGAAAGAGTTATAGTTAATGTAGATTAGAGATAACAAATCAACTTACTTCAACTTCGGTCGCAGCCTCCTCCTCCTCCTCGTCTTGATCGTCCTTCTTGTTTGACGTGTGCCGGCGCAGATAGAGCTTGGCCTACTTCTTGTTGCGGTCTAAAAAATTGTTAGATAGTCCAATAGTAATGATGATAAACTGCTTACGAGTCGTATAAGAGCGGGTACTTTCGAGGTATTGGATCGCGAGCAGGTTGATGGCCCACGAATCCTCGCCTGTCTCGTTGCGGTGGTGGTTCAGGAACGGGAACCTCTCGAGGACCTGGAGAAGATTACTAGATATGTGGCTATTAATTGATTGAAGTGCTCAGGTAATCCTGAATTGCCTTGCGTGCACCCGAGCCATAATTCTTCCACTTGTAGGTTTTGTCTTTCTCTAATTTGACGGCTCGCGGTTGATGCTTGACAACTACCTTACGGATACAGAGCTAGGCAGCCATACGTTAGCATCGAACAAAAAGGTTTGATGGAACTCACCATAACCTCCTTATAAAACTCGTAGTCGCCTCGCAGTCCAATAACTTCAAATATCTGGAACTGGCCTCACCCAGTCGTAAAACCCGGCGGCCGCTCGACGCGCTTGTAGTTTTCAATCTTGCTAGGGCGGGCCGAATACGGGTTGACGCTTGGGCGAACGAGGGGAGGGGGATGGACTACGAGGTGGAGGCAAGTTGCGTGGAGGCGAGGGGCGGCGAGGAGATGTGGACGAAGGGCGAGGCAGCGAAGGCGGGGGATTTGGGCTATTTAAGTTCAGATACGCTGGTTAATAAAGCATTTGGAGATATCAACGTGCGAGTACTTACCTGGACGCGCGGGGAGGGGTAGAAGGCGGAAGTGCTCTTCCTCCCGCGCTCTTGTTCTTCAGTAGTGCCTGCGGGGTCCGAAGAGCGCCCAATTGTTGGGCTTCGGGGCCAGTTATCCGGTTCGCGGGCATTGTCTAGTGGACCAGTTGGCCAGCGGAATGGTGAAATTAAATAAGATAAAATTACCTGTCGATGTAGAAGGTGCTATAAAGCAATAAACATCAGTGAGTATGAGTGATCAAGCGATACAAACGAGTCCACTCACCAGTCGGAGATTGGAGTGGAGCATTTTGCTGCGCCGCGAAAAACTGAGTAATTTGCGCTAGTTTTTTTGGATTCGCTGCGAGCGCAGCGAACATCTGGGCTAGATCCACTTCTAAAACAAGGTAAGTGTGGGATCGGGGTGGAAATCGAGATTGATCGATCCACTTACACGTGATGCGACGCGCCTAGTGACGCGAAGTGAACGGATTTCGCGGGGAAAAGTTAGCGAATGAATTAGGGCAGCTCGAGCAGCTCACAGAATTTTTATTGCAATTATTTTGGGGGGGGCTCGATTTCTGGTGGCGGAGGGATGTCGTGGTTGGGAGTAAGTAGAGAGGATGAGGAAGCGGGATGAATTGCAAATTACGCGATCACGTGCGCGTTGGCGTGCGAGATCTTGCTAAGTCAACTCGCGTCGACTCATCCACTCAACTTGGCGGCACTATAGACGATGAAAAGTATACTGCCATCACTGCGGCAAATACAAAGATAAACGTACTAGACTTCGACGTCTATGTGAGCTCTCTGTGGAACTGGTTGCTACTGAAATAATAGCGTTGGAACTGGGACTGGGACATGGGAGCGCAGACAAAACAGCTAGTAACTCGGACTCTTCAAGCGATGATGACTCTGGAATGATCTTGGATACTCATTCTGGTACTGGGCTATACGATCATAATGAGGGTATGGAGGTAGACAATGACACCACAAATGGTGATTTTCTAGGTGCGTACGAAATTCTTCACGGATATATCTGGCTAGTTACTCTACATAGATAACATAAACCTTTCTAACGGCAATATACTCGACTTTGACGTCGAAGACCACCTGTCTGACGCCCCAAGCTCACCGCACAGTTGATTGAATATTGGAACCCCGCCCCCTTCCCCACCTCTATCCCCATTACAGCTCTCTGACGGCGATGTATCAGTGGACGAGGACGGCTTTGTTGATCTTACGGCTGAGTACTACCTTGTATACGATCTCTGGTACGCAGAGGACTCACGAGCTGAGTTTGACGAGATGAGTGCGTATGCGAGGGTTAGGTGCTGCAACATTAATAACATCGCCTCTATGTAGCGGCCTATCTTCATACCAACAACCAATCCGGCCTTTCCCCCAACGTTGGCACTAATCCGGGATATAGCTGCGCCACTGGTGGAAGGTACAACTGGGGAGTCGACGGCGGTGATTGTATTCGCAGCGCTGTAACGGCTAATCCCCTTTCAGCGTACGGGAAGCGGGACAATATGTTTGTCCGGGTGGTGAGTCACTAGTATTATTTCTCACGTATATTGCTAACACATCATTCAAGTACCAATATGACAAAGATAGGAATATCAATTGTCCACGCAAGGAGCCGGATATGTATCTGGCAACCGGGTACGGGCGGTTGGACTTCATTCTTGCGCTCACCCTACCTCCGAACCCTCGCTTCGGCATTGAAGAACCCCAACTCCACATCCTTGCGCATATAACCGAAGCAAAGGATGCTGAAGGCAATGCTAGGATGGAGCGCGTGTCTTATACTCAACTGGGCCGATCGTTCGTTCTGGATATAACGACGATCCAACGTGTTGTTGGAGGGGTAGAAACGCGGGGTGAAAAGGCTACGGGAGAATGGGTAATTATTGGTCACAACGACGAGCTTTGCCCAGCGACCTTTCATCCGGAAGAGGCTGCGCACGAAGATTAGAGAATTAGCAGTGTAAACTAGCTGGGAATGTTCAGTATAATTCACGCGGGTGACAACTAATAGTGATGTAAAACAGCTAAATTCTGTTGACCTAATTTACACTCTGAGAACTACCTGTTGGACCCCGCTAAAAAATCCTGTACACCTAACTCGGAAACTCGCACCTAAACTTTAGCTCCGACGTTTAGCTACCTGCGCCAGGTATGCATTTACGTTAGCTGGTTGCCCCCCGTAACGTTACCTGGGTAACGTTTCACTGTGCCTGTAAGTATCCAGAGTTGCGAGGGCTTAGGAGTGCTATCAGTTTAAGCGAAAATAGACGAAAAACATTTGGATATTCAAGTCAAGTGCAATGTTTGGATATGACAAAATAAGAATGTCTGCAAACACGAAATTCCGGATCTAGACCCGGTGTTCCGGGCTTACCTTTTTCACTTAGACAACCACGACAGTCTGACACTTGTGTTTTCCATTGGCTGGAGTATTTGCAACGGCTGGCTGCTTGTTCTGCTCCTGTTCAACATCATCACGGTGCGTCTCTTTCTATCGGCCACTCCCTGTGCTAGCTTTAGGCTACGCGCTCGACGATCCCCCTGCGTATGGGGATACGATGCTGACGTTTTCTCCGGTCAGTTCGCCCAAGCCTCGACTGAGCTGGCGGTCGAGTAAGCTACTTTTCCCTGGGCGGTTGTTGCCTACGTCTGTGTTCCAACCACCACCGCCGGCGCCGCCGTGTGCGACAGCGTCAGAGTACTGGCTGCCTGAAGTAGTGTGGGTACCACCGAAGAGACGTAGCTACGCCGAGTCTCGGTACGTGTATTTTATATTTATTCTATAACGAAAAGTTTGGGCTAAGTGTTCTACAGCACCTCACCTTCACCTGTTGGCACTCCCCTCTACGACCGACTCTGCTCTCAAACCCAGGAGCATCTACCCCAGAACGATATGGCAATTGGGCAAATCCGCGCGTTGCCGACGCCTTCCCCGAGTCCGGCTCCTGGTGCTGGTGCTTCGAATTCCCAAGGTTCGATTCCGGGATCTGGGTCTCTTTCGACCACCACCACGGCCACGCCGGTCGCTTATCCAAGACCACTACCACTTCTACCGTCACGCTCGCAGTCACAGCTGGCGTTACCGCCGGAGAGTACGAGTCGGGCGCCGTCGAGAAGCCCATCGCCGTCGCCAAGGAACACGTTGCCGGCTGTTCCGACGAGTGGGTCTATACCGCTTCCGCCTACTGCGCCCAACCCTTCGCATCCGTTACCACCTCTACCACCATTACCTCCGAGACCTACTATCACCACTAGCTCATCATCAACAACGCTGGCTACTACCGCCTCCTCGGCACCTCTGACGGCAACGTCATCATTAGGACCTGTTACGCCCTCATCCGCCGGCCCTGTGACAGCGCCTTCTTCCATTTCGCACTCTGGCGCAACGTCAGGACATGGAGCGCCCGCTGAGGCACTCGTCCGCTCCGAATCGGATCTGATCAAGCCAACCAACGAAGATGGGATTGTTGGTCTCGTGCCCGGAAGGAATCTACGCAGGGCGGCAGTACCAGTGCCAGAGGAGTGCAGAACTTGAGGCGACCGAGCACACCCAGGGCAAGTGTTGGGTTTCGCTTCATCGCGCGTAGCAAGATAGTCCTTCGCGCTCCGACTGTGGGCAGGGTCCGTTGGATAGTCGCTTGAGGAGACGAAGGAGCGGCCCTGAAGGAGGATCATTTCGTTTCCTGGATTCAAACAGAACACACGAGCCTCGAACTCAGGACGAAAGCGGCGCTAATCCTTTTTCGGGTCCGGACCTCTCTTGCACGAGACGTGGGACCAGACAGTCAAGAAAACTCCACATTTCATGATCTTTTCTTGATGGCTCGGGTGTTTGGCCCGAGATTGATCGTGGCGGTGCCCTGTGCCTGGATGTTTTTCTTGGCGTTCGGATTTATCTCCGGTGTGCTCAGCTCGTTCGTTGTTCGTTTCTTGCTTTACGTTCGTGATGCTTACTGCTGCTCCTACTACGGCCCGTCATGACAGAGTACTATCCCATCCATTCTCCTTCCAACAATAATCAATCCTGAGGCCCAGTCTGTGGGTATTCGACCAGGTTTGTCGCACTCTTGAGTTTTGCTACCTGCTAACGCTCCAAGCATTTTAGGGTTGAGCACTATTCGTAAACATGTATCGTGAACTGCCGGCCTTTCCTCAACTGTCGAGGTTGCCTGCTGATCCCGGCCGGTCGCGACGTTCAATGTGGCCCAATCGCATTAGCTAACGAACCCCCATGTAGGAACTGACGAATAGTGTCCCGCCGTATCCTGAGCTGGTTAATTGAAAGAGGAGATTGACCATCTAAAATGGTCTTGGAGTGAAATAGGAGGTGCGTATGTTTGCCGTTAGCTGGGATATCAAACACCCGTGTTTCGTTCTAGCGAAGAGTGACATATGGGTGTTGGGTCGACGTTGCACTTACCCACACCACGGGGTGAGTTCACGGCAGGATGATCGGAGCTGTTACACTAGGTCTTCTTCAAGCTGTTAGTCTACTGGCTGAGCTGGGCTGTTGAGAGTAAACGTCGTCGTACTCGCTGTAATCTACAGACGTAAATATAAATCAATTTCTTGGCCGCGCGAAATCGACTCGAGTTCCAGACTTCTGAGAGCTACGTCGAACGATATGTGAATCTACAGAATATGCACCCAAATGAATTGTGCATACATACTCCGAAACGTTCAGACACTCAAAGCTATGACTTAGCGAGTATTGCAGTGGAAGCGGGGATCTTATTAGACATGTACATCATATACAGCAGAATAACAGCTTTCTTGTATACCCAAAAGATCATTCGAGTCATGTTAGCCTAGTAAGCATTCGGCAGGTTGTGTACGCGTCAGTATATGCGTAGCCCCACTCGACCCGACCCGGCGCTTAAGTCGTACTAAGCTGCGTGCATTACTCTTTGCACACCACCACCGCCCATCACCCACGGCCCAACCACCTAACCCGTTTAGTCGCTGTTCGTCGCCCTCCCGCCGTAATTGACTTGCTGCGCAGCGTCTTGCTCAGTGCGACTCAAAATAACCAAAATCATCACCTCAGCGTGCATTCGTAACGATCATCCAAAACACACAAATTAGCGCAAAACCAAAGCAGCAAGCAAAAAAAAAAGGAGAAAAGAAACGAGAGCAAAACGAGAAACCGAGTCCGACCGTCCGAGATGAGATGATATGGAGTGCATGTACGATGTATATAGAGAAACAATTACATAGGCGGAGAGCGAGAGCAAAAAGAAACAAGAAAACGAATCAAGAAAAAAAACGAAGCGGAATTCCAGGGAGGTCACAACATAATAGGGGAGATAGATAAGATGTAGTGTAGCAAGAAAACACGGATCCAGAATTTTTCAGTCAAAATAGCAGGGATGACGGTTCCATGGACTTGACACTTTATTCGGCGGGGAGAGGGAATGCGTGAATCGGGTTGGGGGGATCTATCGTCGACCGAGGCTTGCACTGGCAGCGTCTAGCACGCCTTTGCCCCATCCCATCTCGTCTGCCTCTCTTTCACCATCATTGTCACGGAACGGTAATCCAAGGCGAGGTGGCAACGTTGCGCTTCCAGTAGCGGTGATGGTCGAAGGGGCGGTGGTAGGTACGGCAGCCGTTAATGGGGACTTGAACAGATCGGCAATTGGCGTCTGATTACCGCGTTTGGCTGGAGATTCTTCCTTCGTTGGCGAGGGCTCCTTTCCAGCCTGTTCTATCCCCGGGATCGGCGCACCAGGCTTGGGCGGACTCAACGACGGCGCAAAAGTTCCATCCGGGATGTCCAACGAGACCCGTGGTGGGCGCGTCACCCTCTTCGGATTTACAACCAGCCCTTCCGTCAAATCTTCACTCTCCAGACTCTCCTCCTCGCTACTCGTACTCGTCGACTGTCTAGGCGTAGTATCTCTCGAGTTTCGGTTCGAGTTTCCGCCTCCGAAAAGCATCGTGATCGACGGCCGGCGCGGTCCGAGGTTCGGGAAGAACATCGACGCGCGGCTGGGAGGATTCGAGCCGGTGCCAGCCGTTGTTTGGGACCGAGCGCGAGGAGAGGCCGGAACGAGGTCAGTGGCAATATTGAGCGGAGATTTGAGCGACCGAAGCGAAGCGGGTGCCATGGAAGCCGAGGCAGCGTGCTTGATGGTTCCTGGATTGGAAGACGCAGCAGTGGCAGGCTTGCGTGGCGGCAGAGGCGGAGCAGGAGCGGGTTGAGTTGGAACGGGATCAACTTGAGCGGGAGCGGGATCAGGTTGACTGACGGCGGCAGCGACAAGCTCAGCGGGTCGGCTCGGCAAAGGAGGTGGGGTAGGTCCAACCCGTCCCCACTCGAATAACCTCTCCTGTCCTTCAACCAAGCACCTCAAGAAACCAGCACTAAATCCAAGCGTCGGACAAAACAGTAACAGCAGATTCCCAAGCGGCATCTTGGTCGTCTGTGCATGCTGAGCCGTGTACCGCAAAAGATGACAAATCTCGTGTAGCAGGACATAGTTGATTTGCGGAAGCTGGTCGACGAGGAGCTTGATATCGGCAATAAGGGAGTCGTCTAGTGGGCGCATATGTTCAGAGGATTCGCCGAATGATGTCATGGAAGTTGGGAGTTTAGTTAGGTCGAAGGAAGAGGAGTTGTCGGAGGTCGAAGTCATTGCTAGGTCGAATTGGTATTTGAGAGCTCGGGTGAGAATAAGATCGGGTACTACAAAGATATCGTCAGAAAATATTACTTGTTACTTGCAAATCGTACTCACATTCACGCAAATACGCCTTGAACAACGACGACACAGCATGAGGATCCAAATCGCTCGGATGAACCTCACTCAGCTCGTAATCCGCCCCAGCATCAAACTCGGCCCGAAGGCGCGCCACATGCGACGGTCGGCCAGATATCCTGCAACACCATCATACATCAGCATACACGCACTAAAAATATAAAATATTAGGAACGCTCACCGAAACAACCCCTCCTCATCTCCACCCCACTTTTCCAAATACCTCACACACCGCGAAACAATAACCGGCAACCCAACGCACCTCCTCACACCCCCGATGGATTCATCCACCCAGCCTTCAGTATCTTTCAACAACCCCGGATCGTCCAACAAGCGACCAAACACCAGCCCAGACGCGCCAGGAATAGCCGGCCGAATCGGCACCGGCAGACACGGTTCTAGACTGTTCCCGCCGATTCCAGAACCAGGAGAAGCGACGCGCATGCCAGAAGCGGCCGAAGAACCTTGAGACGCGCCGCGCATCATTGGGTGGGCTTCTCCGCCGTGTCCCGCGCCGCTCGCGCTTCGAGCTCGATAAAACTTTTCGACGCGTTTGCCGACGCCGAGGGCTAGGTCACGTGCAGCGGGAGCGAGAGCTGCGATCGTCATGAGTGGGGTCTGGTTGTGGGATTGAGATGGGAGATGGAGATGGGTATGAACTTGAAGTGTCGGAGCCGACGCAGGCGAATGGGAATAGGGGTATCCTTGTCCTTGACCTTGGACAAGAGCCTGGTGTTGATGAGGACTATCAGACCGCCTCGGCTCAAAATCGGTATGCGCATGCCCCACACTACTCCCCGCCGCCCTCGCATGATGCTTCCTCCGCCCACCGGCCTCGGCCGCAGCAGTCCACGCCGCGATCTTCCCCTTGATCCCGCCCTGCATCCGTTTCCTTCCTCCAACCTCGCCCGGACTCGAATTCGACGCGCTAGAAAGGTATCCGCCGGTGTTGGATGCGCTGGACATGTATCCTTCTGAATCGGTCACTACACCATCGGTCGGCAGTATACGCCGGGGTGGTAACGGCGGCGGAACCTCTCGCGCACTCGAATCGGACGTATCTCCAGCACGAGGTAAAAGAACACTCATCGACGCGCTCCGTCTCTTCAACGAACCCGAAAGTTGACCGAGCCTCACCGGCCGCGGGATCGGTTTTTCATAGCTAGCCTCGGCCTGGTCGTCAGGGGCCGGTAGAGACAGAGTAGGGTCCGGTGACGAGGGAGATACGCCGTCGGTGGTATGTACCCGCGCGAGAGGCGTGCCGTGCTCGTTTGTCGGAAAGACGAATATCCCGCTCTCGCGTTTCGAAGTGTTCCACGGCATGAGCGTGCGCTGGCTCGACGCTGTGGATATACGCTTGTCTGGGTCTTGCATCGCGGGGGATTGAGGACGGGCCTGAGGATTCCCGCTGAACAACGGTGGTGGAGCCGGAAACAACGAAAGTGTCGGATCCGACGTGGTGGCGTCCAACACCTGATTCGAGGGCTGGGGCGTATTAACGTTCGAGATATCCGCGTCATATGTCTCCAGTTGTCCGAACATCTTCGCGTCCACGACCTCGCTCGCACTCGTTCCCGTACCCGTATTGGCTGACAACAACGAAGCCACGCTCGACGACGGGCCCGATACATCCGACGCGGACTCGGAGTGCCGACCGTGTTCGTCGACAGATTTTCCGTCAGAAGTGGTTGTTGTGCCTAGCGCGCGACGCGTGGATATGCTTCCACGCGGGTCTCGCTCGTGTTCGTGTCGCATGTACTCAATCGCCGCGGCTATGCTTCTGCGAAAGGAAGCCATCGTGGGTTAGTTTCCTTCCGTGAAAAAGTGGGGGGAGGAAAAAAAGTAGAGTGGAGAAAAAAGTGTGTAAAGGAGTCAAGTAATACGTAACGCCAAGGTGACGCAAGTGAAAAGTTAAACGATGTGCGAGATCGTCGCGCAAAAGGGGTGATTGAACGTAAGGAAGGGAGCTGTCAAGCGGCAGCCAACAGGCACCGTCGCCACGTTTCCAACCTGGACCCTAAGGGGTTCATTATCCACGAGCCAAATAAACGCACCGCCACCGAGCCATCCACACCGCACCGCGAACAAAAACGATAAAAATGACGAGATAACTCACGGGCTATTGGGCATCATGCTTCCCCGTCCAGCAACACCCGCAACACTCATCCCAAGACCAAACGCGCTGTTGAGTATACCCTGAGCTTTAAGTTTCGCCGGTTTAGGAGGTGGACTTGGCGGATTAGGCCGTTTCTCTTTGTTCGACGGCGATCCGCCAAAGAATGAACCGATCCCGGGCGTCGAGCCGCTCCCGCGTTTGCCCAAGCTGCCACCAGTAGCCGGATTAGTGCCTTCGTTCGACTCATCGATAGACTCCTTTCCGCCAGCGGCAAACCCAAATCCAACACTCGTCCCGGGCGTACTCGGCCGCCTCAAGTTCAGCACTCCTCCGGCACTACTACTCCCGCCTTGCGTAGACTCCTTTCGCGCACGAGACGAGAACACATTCGTGATCCCAAGATTTAACTTGGGCGGCCGGTGCGTTGGCGATGATGGCGGGGGTTGCTGAACACTCCAGTTCCGGTCCTGCGCGAGCTCGGGGTTCTTCTTCTGTTTCGGCGACTGTTGATGCTGTAGTCCCATAGTCTGCATATGATGCTGCGGGATCATCCGTATCACCTCTCCGTCCGTCCCACCCACGTGGATCCTGAGATCCTCACAACTCACGGGCCCGCGTTTCAGGAGATCCTTACTCAGCTGTCGTTTCTTTTTGCCGAACCGGGCGGCGAACCCGCCTGGGCTGGATGGACTGGGCAGGCCAGTTGACGGGTGTGGGCTGAGTCCGCCGCCCGTCGAGTGTGGGCTGATGCCACCGGTAGATGCCGGGCTGGGCGGGACAAGTGGGCTCGAGATCGCGGGCGAAACCTGGCCAGACGTAGTAAGATACGGCGACGCCGGAGCAGTTTGCATCTGCGAAGTCGATAGGGATGACGGGGAAGATGCCTCGACATGGGAAGAAGCACCCAGTCCAGCCATGTCCAGCGTATGCGGCCCGCCTTCCGACCTCACTCCGGCCGCCATCGGACCCTCCGACATAGAACGTTCGTCGACCTCGTGTACCATGACCTGGGGTATCTCTCGCGCTCCAACATCCTCCTTTCCAACTCTCGCAATAATCCCGTCCTCGTTGACCCGTTTGATCAGATCCGATTCGGAGCGGACCAGTGCCTCAGCGGGCGCTCCATGTCCTGACGTTGCGCCAGAATGCGAAATGGAAGAAGGCGCCGTGACGGGACCGGCAGATGAGGGCGTAACAGGTCCCAACGATGACGTTGCCGTCAGAGGTGCCGAAGAGGCGGTAGTAGCCAGCGTTATTGATGACGAAGTAGTAGTAATAGTCGGTCTAGGGGGTAGTGTTGGGAGAGGTGGTAGAGGTGGTAACGGATGTGCAGGATTCGGCGCAGTAGGCGGAAGCGGTATAGATCCACTCGTCGGAACAGCCGGCAACGTGTTCCTTGGCGACGGCGACGGACTCCGTGACGGTGCCCGACTCGTACTCTCCAGCGGCAACGCCAGCTGTGACTGCGAGCGTGACGGCAAAAGTGGTAGTGGTCTTGGATAAGCGACCGGCGTGGCAGTCGTGGTGGTCGAAAGAGACCCAGATCCAGGACTCGAACCTTGGGAATTCGAAGCACCAGGAGCCGGACTCGGGGAAGGTATCGGCAACGCGCGGATTTGCCCAATCGCCATGTCGTTCTGGGGTAGATACTCCTGGGTTTGGGAGCACAGTCGGTCGTAGAGAGGTGTGCCAGCGGGGGAAGGCGAGGCGCTGTAGGCCATTTAGCCCAAACTTTTCGTTACAGAATAATGATAAATATAAAAGACACGTACCGAGACTCGGCGTAGCTACGCCTCTTCGGCGGTACCCACACTACCTCAGGCAACCAGTACTCAGACGCCGTCGCACACGGCGCCGGTGGTGGTGGTGGTGGTTGGAACACAGACGTAGGCAACAACCGCCCAGGGAAAAGCAACTTGCTCGACCGCCAGCTCAGTCGAGGCTTGGGCGAACTGACCGGAGAAAACGTCAGCATTGTATCCCCATACGCAGGGGGATCGTCGAGCGCGCAGCCTAGTGCTAGCGCAGGGAGTGGCCGATAGAAAGGGACGCACCGTGATGATGTTGAACAGGAGCAGAACAAGCAGCCAGCCGTTGCAAATACTCCAGCCAATGGAAAACACAAGTGTCAGACTGTCGTGGTTGTCTGGACGAGAAAGGCAAGCCCGGAACACCGGGTCTAGATCCGGGATTTTATGCTCACAGACATTCTTATTTTATCATATTCAAACACTAAACTTAACTGAAGTATCCAAACGTTTTCTGTGATACAAGCACTCTACAGTAACTTCGCTTAATCCTAGAGCATTCCAAGACCCTCATAACTCTAGATACATGAAAAAGAAATCCGAGAATTTATTGCTGAATCAAGGTATGGCCTTTGGTATCGACATTAAAGTCATAAGAGGAGGAGACTAGGGAACACGATGCACAACAGAGAAAAAAAGAGTAAGAGAGCGCCGAAGCCACTAGTAGCACTCCAGATACTTCCATAGTTCACATGAGCGATCCCACACGGACGTGTTCATTCCCGAGTCCCGACATTCCATAGTTCAAGTCCCTTCTTTCCTATCACAATAACTGTCACCCTCCGTATAAGATGATGTCATGACCCAAGTGCGCTGACGCCACCCGACGCCTCGACGTGCAGACGTCGTTCGCTGCAAAGTCAGTTTTCGTCGCGGTGGTCGCGGTAGGCCTGGGCAATTGGCCAAATTTCGGCTTGGCTTGGCTCAGCTGATTAGATCAACTAGTGTTTGCCAATTTGATTTAGGCCTGATCGCCAAGCGCCAATGAACCACCCTGAACTCGGCCACCATCTGGCGGAGGACGTGGCGGTGTTGTCGTACCTCAACCATTTTACTGGCGAAGCGAAATTTAGGGTCGTTTGATGAGTTCTGTGTCGATTCATCGACCTGGGCCAGTACCTACGAGTTGTTTGACCTGTAAAAAGAGGTATGTTTGCTTACTGTTCAATTACATACTAGAGCTAAACGAAATAGGGCTTGCATTATATATTGCATAGAAAAAAGAAATGCGACCGAATCCATCCGCTCTGCCAAAGATGTGTTCGAGGTGGATTCACATGCCTGGGCTATGGACTTAATATACGACGTACATCACTACGACCCACAGAGGAGCCACCTAACGCGGGTGGCCAAAAAACTGAGACCCCTGAATCCGCTGCATCGATCTCCTCCAGGTTATTGTTTCCTACCAGATTCATATATCAATATCCACTTGATGAAGCCCCAACGAGGACGACCCCCATGGTGAGAGGATTGGGAGCTACCATGTGGAACCTTAATTGACACATTCACTTTTGAGCTAGGTTCACAATACCCAGAGCCAAACGCCTCTCGAGAGACTCAATCACCTTGCTCGCCAAGGTCTCTCCCCCCCGAAATGAAGCATCAAAGAATGACGGGTCTCAGGGTCATCCTTGGTAATCAGCGCTTCCACACTATCGGAACAAGCATATATGTCACACTCACGTTAAGATGTATGCTAGGTTTAAATTATTGTCGATGAGCCAACCACGGAGATGCAGGAAACTCTTGATCGAGAATGAAGAAGAAAGTGGCTGAATGGATACAAATCGTGTATATAGCCCAGTCAAGCATAGGCCTTAACGCCTAGTATTTCTTTGTATTGTCCGTGTCCACATAGAAGAACCGGAACTTGTCTTCTTCTGTGTCATGTCAGTATCAGAAGTCACCGACCAGCTTCGATTTGGTGGACGGATAAATGTCCGCATGAACTCACGCTACAGCACTGGATCTGATGTCACCGAGGCGGATCGAAAGTACATTCAATCTAATCGTGACGCATACATAGAGAAAGCTCACGTGTAATGCATGTACGAGCGCTGCAATGGCGCTGTTGTCGCCATTATATGCCTACAGGTCAACGTTGTGAGCTTTAGTCATCTTCTATAAGGTAGTGCGTTATTTACATATCCCGCCTCCCCCTAAATGTACGTGCAGACTGCACAACTTTTGCCTCATGTAGAAGTCCTTCCTAGGAGTGGTATGCTTGAGGCTCAGTCCCTCAGCTCCCTATCTTAGCTGCGTATCTCGAATCGGTCAATAACCTCCAATGCTGGCGCGAGAGGGAAAAAGGAGAAAGCAGACAAGTCGATTAAACCCCGAAAGCGGGCAAGGTGCCCAGCCCGGCACGGGCCCTTTCTAGTAGTGAACAGCCTGCTCTATATTCGTACCTGAAGATAGGCTACAGCTTCCCTCCTCGATTTATCCCCCACCCGTCAATCTCTAACCAGCATGTACGATTTATTATCTCGCAGCGTGAGCCTTTAGTTTCGAATTGCTTTGAGGGGATATCTCACAGGTTCGTAGACGAATCTTCGTTTAGATTTGTTTGCTTCGATCCAAAACACCTTAGCACGAAATTCATACAGTCAAGACTGGTTGCTCAAATATCGAACTCACGTATTGCTCATTGGTCAATGTATCTCAGCGCTATAATGTTCCAGCTTTTGCTGAATCGCGGGAACCAGGCGAGTGTTAGTCAATACCTGCCTTGGATCGAGAGGCTCGATCAATTGTGCATCACACTCGATCATGATAACACACTCGACGATCTAGTACACCGCTTGACTGGCGGCTTGGAGGTACGATCATCTGGTTTTGAGTCTAGGAATACTCACGGAGTACCCTTTCTGAACGCGTAGCTAGCATATCTTAACTATGCTATGTCAAATGTCAACTCAGGTTATTCCCTTGTGCGCCGTTTGGCACCTACTTTCATGCAAATTGCATTCGCCGACCCTACGCTCTGGCCTCGTCAAGCGTCAGCTAACGGTATTTCCCTCGCACATACACTCGCCTCCCCTCAGCTCGAGCTCGGCCGCTACGTTTTCATGGAGGCGGTTTCTGGTTTTATGTTCGGCATACCTCCGTTGGTCGAGTATGAGACGTCATACCCACCAATACGAACACAGGAAACACATATGTTGGAATGGGTTCACGGTCGCGTTCTCGATTTTGTGATCGGGGTTGTAAAGATGAATGTATGGAGAGCACGGGATACGAGGTGCATAAGCGAGGTTATGTCGTCTTTATGTCGTCTTGGAGAGAGATTGAGGCCAGTATCTGGGCTCAGCGTCCAAGGTACGATCACGAACCGGATAACTCTCGGAGACTTGTTGCGAGGTTGGCGGCGCACGAGGCCTGGAGGCATGCAGTGCTAATTTATTTGTATATGGTATGTTCCACTCTAATCTCGAATCATTTTATAACCTGAATATGCGGTTCTCCTGGTTAGGGGATGTGTGGCGCTAATAGTCATGGCCTACGCGTCCAGTCTTCCACCCGACAGATCAATCAGCTCCTTGCTGCCGCGCAATTTGATACCAGTATTGGTATCCACTTTATCATCCCGTTATTGGTGGTAGGTAATCTTGTCTTCAATGTTTCTTTGGCGATCTAACTTTAGTCAACTAGGCCGCTATATGCGCCGGGAGTGAGACACAACGAGCTCGTTTCCGCAATGCAATCATAAAGTCTGCTGATAATAAACCATGGCTGGTGAACGGTCTAGGACTAGTGTCTGTGATCGATCATCTCTGGCACTCTGCTAGGGCAGATGGAGCTCCTGTCACTTGGGATGACTATATAATCTCAAGGCAAACTGTTTGTCATATCGATTTATAGGATCTTAAATCGACTTGTACTTTAATGTAAATGTTGCTTGATAACTGCTCGAACTTGACGCGTATCAGCGGGTCGTAACTCTACAGACTGTTATAGGTCAAGTGTAACTATTCTATATATATAATCGCTCGATATCCGATGAAGTGTGTCCTGTGTGTATCTATTTATATGGGTCGCGCCTAAGCGCCAAAGTGGCGTTCCAGTATGACTAACACTGAGCCACCACCTCTAACCACCATCAACTTAATAGTTTACTACAGTATCAACCCAAGTCCAGCACTAAGCTTTGTATATCAAACGTAATGAAGGTGAAGAACGGGCCTGGTCCGCTTCCGACCAGTTGCATAACTTGTCAACGAAGGTAGGTTCTCGTTCTTCCCCCTCGTTGCTAAAAGGCTAAACTGAGTAGGCCCTACCGTCTGCAACAGGAAGAAAAAATGTGATCGGATTCGACCTTCTTGCACACGATGCACTAAAGGGGGGTTCAAATGCTTAGGATATGACTATGGCGGGTCGCCGAGAGGCAGTTCTTCCCTGCGCCTGATTAGTGAAACATTATCCAGTTTTGGAACAAGCAAATTGCAGAGGCCTGCTTCCGGTAAGAATTAGTATTACGTTGTCGTGTTTTGGTCCTTATACAGGTCCGTGACAACTATAGTTCGACTATCTCCATCACCACCTAACAGCGACATTACTCAGACCGTAAGTCTGCTCGGCCAGACCTGTATTGATCGATTCTAATCAAAGTAACCCTCACATAGACTACTCCATCCCTTTCGCCGCTAAAACTGCCGGAGCCGAGTGCAACCTTACCGTCGCAGCCACTCGAACTTCGGCAATGTCGGTCTTGGCCTGTTTATCGACCTGTCCAAAACGCACCTACACTGCACATCGTATCAAAAACCAAAGATGACCCCGAATATTCTGGTGACGACGAAAGTTGGTTAGAGCCAGACCCTCATGCTCACGGCTTAGCGTTGGCTCAACAAACCAAACGGTCAATTGCCGCCGGCTCCGGGGTGACTCTAGGGTATTGCCTTCCTCCCAGGTTTGTTCCTGATCCGCTGATCTCCGGGGTGACCGTTCGATTTATCATGTCCCAATGTGAGTCTTTGCAATCTAGCTGCTTCGACAAAATTCTTATATGAATTTGTTAGATGAGCCGCTATTTGAGCTCTTATTCTTCAAGCCGATTCAAGTTCAGATGGAATTTATCCGAGGAAGATTCATCTCCAGAATAACTTCATCGAGCGTAACACACTGGTCGATGTACCTCGGCGCGCGGATCTTTCAGACGTTAAATCGGGATGGAGACCACGCGAACATTCGAATGTATATCCCGTGGCTGAATCGGTTCGACGAACTGTGCGTGACGTCTAGGAATGATAGCAGCGTAGATGATATGCTTGGTCGCCTCTCTGGGGCCATGGAGGTGCGTCACTTTTTGAGCTGTTGTCTCCTGAGTTCTAGTCTAATATCGAGTTGTTTTTAGCTTTCATTCCTGATGTATATCACGACGAACGCCAACAATGGCTACAATTTCCTGCGTCGAATGTCTCCTACCTTTATGCAGATTGCATTTGCGGACCCATTACTCTGGCCTCGCCACCCATCTTCAAATGGAATATCTCTCGCACACGCTCTCGTCTCCTCCCAATACGAGCTTGGTCGCTTCATATTCTCAGACGCCGTTACGAGTCTCACTTTCGGAACCACCCCTCTTATCGAATACGATACCTCTCACCCCGTCATTCGAGCTCGTGAAGCGCATCCGATGGAGTGGGTTCATGGGTGTCCTGTTGAGCTTTTATTCTTGGTTGTGAAAATCAATTCATGGAGAGCGCGGGATCAAGACGGGTTAGAAAAACCAGGCGCAGATTGGAAGGAGATTGAAACTGCAGCTTGGGCATGGCGTTCGGCATATACCTATGCACCCGATCGTGATTCTTGGAGG
Organism: Ceratobasidium sp. 428; assembly: GCA_019623705.1. Classification (NCBI taxonomy): domain Eukaryota; kingdom Fungi; phylum Basidiomycota; class Agaricomycetes; order Cantharellales; family Ceratobasidiaceae; genus Ceratobasidium; species Ceratobasidium sp. 428. The sequence continues at coordinate 38,069 of WSTJ01000136.1, forward strand.
ACGGTAGCGAGGTTTGCGATGCAAGAAGCGTGGAGACATGCGGTATTGATATATTTGTACTTGGTACGTCCATTGATCATTCTATATCGGTATCGAACTAACTCCCTAGGCTCGTTTACAGCGTGTATGTGGTGTAAACACTCACGACCCTCGTGTCATATCTTCCGCTCGACAAATCATTCGCCTTCAGACTGTGACGAAATCAGTTGTTGGTGGTATTGGTACTCATGTTTTCGTGCCTGTTTTACTTGTGAGTATCTACGACTCTATCTATCGCTCACAGAACTAATCAAGTTTGCGCCCAGGCCGCTATATGTGCCCGAAGTGAGGTAGATCGTGATCGCCTCCGCAAGGCTATCGCGCGCTCTCGAGACCACAAAGCATGCCTACTAAAAAGCATAGAGTTTGCTTCTGTACTCGACCATCTTTGGCATGGGGCTGCGGCGAATGGGGATCCGGTCACTTGGCACGATTATGTGGATTCCCGACAGGCGGTGCTCCCTATTGATGGCTAATCGTATTCTGCGTTTGAGTTTCTGTATATTATTATAGTTATATGTATATCTAGACAAGCAAAGCTAAGTGTGCTTAGACGTCGAGGCTCCGAAGCGTCATCTTCCGGAAAGCTTTGAAGCTCAAACCTTTACATAAAATGCTTTGCGGAAATCATCATACGAGACCCATATGAGCATGGATGTGAACAATGAACTGAATGAACCGTAGCTGCTCGGATCAAGTGGTCAAAGTGATAAATACAACTGGCATGTCAAACTCCTGCCACTGGTGAATTTAAGCTCTGCCGCTTTCTGCAGCAGTGAAACATCTAAATAACCACAAACAAGATCCCGTGGTTATTCAGTTACCGTAACCATATGTTTCACGGTTCGCTCTCCGCCACCACAGTCATCCCTTACACTTTCTTTACCGCTGTACTCTTAATTATCTTTGATACTGGATCTACTACTCGGAACCGTTACAATAAAATAATATGAGACATTTACCTGGCCCTCTTCCTACCAGTTGTATTACTTGCCAGCGGAGGTAAGCAGCGCCGAGTCCTCCTATCTCCAACATTAAACCAGAAACTAAACTAAGCAGTCCGTGAATTCGACAGAAAGAAGAAATGTGACCGCGTTCACCCATCCTGTGCCAGATGCACCAAAGGAGGGTTCGAGTGCTTGGGGTATAATTCCGAACAGCTTGATCAGTCGTCTAGCTCTCCGTTGTCGCCAACGCATTCTCTAGATGGTTCGCTTTCCAGTTCAGACAGATATCGTGCTCAGCATACGAAACATGGTAAAAATTTTCGATGAATTTGCCACATGATTTAGCTGGTATTAATAGCAAACGATCAGCTCGATTATCATCACGAACCCACCCTGATCGAATCCAGAGAGTAAGTCGTGTCCGGCCTAGGCTGCCTCGTCGATAATAATTTAGCGACCATCAAAAATAGCATAAATCAACCTCTACCAGTTTCGAAAGTCCGTTGCCGAGCCCACCAGCACCCCCACGACCGTTTGTCGTTCAGCACACCACTCCAGTTCCACAAGCATACCTCAACGCATCATACCACCTGGGACTCATATCCCAACCGCACGAACTAGGGTTAATCTCTTGCTCGAACTCTGTGCTGGGAAGGGAGACAAATGCTGGTTATTCGACTGATGAGGAAGAGTGGCCCGAACCCGACTCTCACCCGGAGACCTGGATGACTCTGGTTCAACGACGGCAACAATCCGTTTCGTCCGCCTCTAGTGCAGATGCTGGTCACTGTCTTCCTCCTCGATTCATTCCAAACCCCCTGGTTTCCGGCCTTACCATAAGGTTTATCATGTCGCAATGTAAGCTTATAATTACGTCATTACCT
>WSTJ01000137.1:0-24822 GCA_019623705.1 Ceratobasidium sp. 428
CACCAGCTCTCGTTCAACCTTTACGTACATATGCTACACATACTGTCAGACGGGAAGGACGTTGGAGGCTTGTATTCACCGTCACTCACTTTGTGATTGGTACTAGGCTAAGGTAGCTCAGCCAAGGATGGTGATAGGATGTGTATTGTGTACCGACTTTGAGCGGATTTCTATGGCAAGAACTACTGTCCAAAGGGCTATTATATTATAGAGCCCGTCGAGAACACACGCGTTGAGCAGTCGCTTTACAACTGAAAGCCTCCCCTAATGCACTGTGCGACAGTCAAACACTCTTACGATTGCTATCCTGGTACCGCCCGTCCAATACACTAGTCTACAACTTCGCTCGGCGTTACTGCTTCTTCGCTACATATTCTTGGACCGACCATTCCGCTATCGCCTTCATCTGTCTATACAGTTCCTGCTCCAATCTATATTCTGGCGAAGTACCTTGATCAACTTGCTGACACACGTCGACAAACAACTTTGCGGCTTGGCCAGCCTCCTTCATCACCGCTGCCTCCGCGGGTTTGGATAGGAATGTCTCCGAAAGTACTGGGTGTGCTATACGCGTTAATCGTCTAAACCTTTTTCCGTTTTTAATGCTGTCGAACCAATCGCGTTACAATAACGCTCACCACCATCGTGAATTTCCATAGTCCGCATCCCTAATATGCGAAATCCCATGCTGATAATCCGCCTCATATATGCCCTGAGCTGGACGGCGTTAGCCTGTTGACCTATACAGGGACCAGAGAATAAAAACGCACGTTGTCATACATATATTCCGCAATCGAGTGCGCAGCCTTAACGTCGTCGTTCAGCAGGTGTAAGGAGGCTATGAGGGGGCGAGGTGCGTCCGAGCCATCCACCAGTTTGAGGTTCGCGATTCGAACGGTTAAGTTAGGGTCATAAGCCTCCTGAGGACATAGTTTCATCTCGAGTGGATTGCGCTCAAAGAGCCGATGAAATAGGTCCGGGGGAAGATATTTTGCTGCCATGGCCGCTTGGGTGAAGATGGAAAGGGCTCCGGCTTACGGGCCAGTGCCAATGCTGTATCAATGTTAACGGCACTGGATCCCTGACGGCTCCAACACGTGGCTCACATATACATGTAGCCACAGATATTTGCGGTCGGAAGTAATTGGCAAACGTAAGAATTCGTTACTACTTCTTTACGACAAACTCCTGAACCGACCACTCAGCTGCCTCTTTCATCTGCATATACAGTTGCTTTTCCAACACGTGGCCTTTCGACGATCCCTTCCCTACTCGCTCGCATTCATTCACGAATTCTTCGGCGATTATCCCAGCTGCCTCTTCTGAGGTTGCCGTAGGATAGTTCTTCATCAGCAATGAGCCGGTTGTGCGTGTTATTCGTCTGAACCTGGGTTGTATAGTATTGTTGTCAGCTCGAGTAACCAGCAAATTTGGTAAAACGGACCACCACTGAGCATTCCAGTAGTCTCCGTCTCTGATGTGAACGAGTCCATGCTGGTAGTCACAATCGTATATGTCCTACAACACAGCTCCGAAGCGTTAAGCTCCCGAATCAACTACAGATGAACCCGGGTGAAGCGCGTACCTTGTCATACATAGGCTCTGCAATGATATGTGCGGATTTCACATCATCATTCAAAAGATATAGGGATGCTAGAAGAGCAGGTGGGGCGTTTGAACCATCTGGTAGCTTAAGGTTCTTAATTTTTTGAGTTAGTTCAGGGCTGTAAAGTGCCCGAGGACATAAAGTAATGGTTGAAGAATCTCGCTCGAACAGTTTGCGGTACAAATCAGAGGGTAAATATGAAGCTGCCATGGTGGTCGACGCGATCGAGACCTGGGCATGACATATCTTGTTTGTTTGGTCAGGATCTTCACAGCACCACAAATCTATACACAGCCACGTGACTCACGGAAATTCACCCAGGTCTGCCATGGCAGGCAAAGACACGGCGCGGTTATGTGAGAAGATAGTTCGCTCACATTTTGGACCCATAGCTGGAGTAGGAGACGCTTGTTAGGTGTCTTGAGCTATAGTACTGACTCAATTTGCTCCAGAAAGTGGCCAACGCGCTGTTGAATCGTGGCCGGCTCCAACTTCCTATGCTTATTCGATTCACTGGTTTAAAGCCTACCCTAGTTCGAGCAACTCTTCTAGCTTTGATCCAGCATAACATCGTATGGCATGCGGAAGATGTGGTGGATGGTGAGGTAATAGAGATTAACTGGGAGGAGTGTTTGGCGCGGTTGAGGTTTGGGAAGATACTCGCCATTGCAAAGGAGAAATTTGGTACACCAGTGAGTTCGGTGAATCATATATAAGTGTCGGAATAACAACCATGAACTATAGGGTCTTGAGATAGTTTCCACCATACTAGACCATGGCAAGCTCAGGCTATCAGACATTCTCCGCTTGTTGGACAAACCTGCAGGCTCTAAAGGTTCGGCAATTACAAACTTTCCGATTGTGATCTTGAACCCAGAGCGTAGAGTTTTATTCCTGCAGGATTCGACACGTATAGCCAGACTGCGCTTGAGCTTCTCACCTCATCACATCTTCGACTGTCCACGCCCGAGTCGCACATCTCGCCTAGAGACAAGCTTATTCGATACGAGACAGAGGAGAGGAAAAAACATGTTGGAATTGTTGCACCTAAAGATGCGAGGCAGTTCCGAACGATTGCCGAGGCGCGGATCCGGCGAGAACGAGAAGAGGCTGAAGCACCCTCTGTTGGTATCATCAAGCGCAAGGGAAAGAGTAAGGAGAGCAGTGGAAGGTCAAAAAAGGTGTGCTTTGCGTATGTATTGTATTGGAGCTGCTTTCTCATGTCACTATTGTAGCGCCAGGTCGTAGAAGAGGACACAATCGACGTAAGGATTTCAAGTTACCGCTTGTACTCATCCGCCCACACCGGAGCGTAGCCCGAGGTCTACCTCAAAGTTAACTACGCAAAATTCAACGTTCATGTTCGCAACCAGGTAACCCATTCCAACAACTACCGTAACCGAGTCTGATTGCGTCACTAGCTCATCGAGTCAGCCGCTCGAGACAGATTCAATGATGAAGCAGCAGTCGTTCTCAAGGGTGTTATTAAATCTTGCGAACCCAAGATGACGCACTTGGACGAGATTCGCTCCGGTGAGTTATTCTACCGAGCTATTGCACCCGCACCAGTGACGATGTATTTGAATTATGTTACACAGATCCAGTACCCACGAACCAGATCTCGCAGCATCTTCCCGAGAACGTGCGCTTGGAGCGAGGATTGTACCTCAAAGGCCCGGGTTCTGGAACGTCTGTCATCCGTGAATTTGTATCAATCCTGGCCTGTACGGATAACCCGACGCCATGGGGAGTAACTGGTGCTTTCCTGAGTATGAGCGGTACGTGCTAGAAATTTTATTGGTGAAACTCTCTTATGAGCATCATCCGTGAATTGGCAGGCGGAGGAGGCGGAGGAGGCAAGGTCGCTATAGAGTTCGAGGCCATCACAAAGAGGCTAAAGCGCGGCGTGCTTGAAGGCGCGGTTCGTGATCGATGGGGTGACCACGCCTGTCGAATTCTTCGTGTCTTGGACGAGAAAGGCAAACTCCACGAAGATCATGTGAGTGACTTCTAACTCACCAGTAGTTGTTCTCTCGCTTATTCCGTCACAGATTGCCAAGATTGCCATGCTTGCACCGAATGACGTTCGGGTTGTCGTCAATACTCTCAACACAGCAAACATTGTCGCACTTCAAGAAGTACCCAAGTCGGCTGACCGTCAGCCAGCAAGAACTATCTACCTGTGGTATATCGATCCGGCCCGAGCCCATGCTACTGTTCTGGCCGCGTTACACTCCACATTGGCCAATTGTGTCGAGCGTTTGAGCGTTGAGCAACAAAGGGTGCAGTCCATCCTCGATAAGCGGGATAGAAGCGATATTGCTGGTGATGAGGGCCGACTCGACCGTGGCGAACGCGAGGATTTGAGGGATTGGGAGTCCAAGAAGGATAAATTAATGGTGCTAATTCATCGGGTCGAAGAGGCTGCGTTTGTTCTTGGTGTATTGCCTGCAGTGTTCGAAGCTGACACAAAATAACTGAGGACAGTTTGACATTCAAAAAGACGCTTCTATGAATCATGGGCAACTGGCAAGCCGTTAGATGACCTCGTGGTATGTAGTACGTGGCTGGCTCGCTAAAGTCCTGAAGGATGTCATTGGGGTTTGGACAAACTGCTGGTGTGGAGCGTCTGCTTCTAATTCCAGTTCTTTCCAGCTCGAACATAAACCGACCCGCGTGGTCGCTTTACAGTTCTTGACAGGGCGCGTACTCTTCGCACTCACGGTTATGATATGCCGGTTTACCGATTGGCTTAGACGCTTCCCCATTCCATCAAATCAAGACCCGAGCAATTATCCGGGCGCCACAGACGTCACTGGAAGGCGCAACTAGTTCTTTGATTTGGTCGAGGACTGGGTCCACGAGTCCACCGGGCGCCAGTATGCTTCCGCATTCAACCATTCCATTTTAGGACAACCCACTACTTGCCATGGGCTCCGTCCACAATTTCAGCCCTTATAAAGACCTGCGCTTGCAACGATTATTCTACGTCCCGGAATTTCTCGCGTCTATAGTCTTTGCCATGCGAACTGCCATTGCTGTCGCCCTTGCCGGCTCTGCCCTGGCTTTCCCTGCCGCTGTCTTGGAGGGCTTGAACACTCGTGCTGCTGGTTGTCCTTTTGCCGAGGCTGCTAAGCACAAACGCCAGGCACCCCCTGACGTTGTTTTTGACCCCGTCAAGCAAAAGGTTGACGTATCTGGTAAATATGCATTTGTCCCTCCGAAGGCTGGTGATCAGCGAGTATGTTTTTCGTGTCGTATTTTATATGTGGCAGAATCTAACGCGCCAGTACCCGTACAGGGTCCTTGTCCAGGTCTTAATGTACGCTGATCAATATACGCGTTGCACTCGGGCTGCTTGATGCTTACGATGATCTCGTCTAACAGGCCTTGGCTAATCATGGTTACTTGCCCCATAACGGCGTGGTTTGTCACACACATATGTCATAAATATTCTTCTACTTATACCTTATACTCCGAGGTAGACACCCCTTGTGCAAGCGATCGAAGCTACCAACAAAGTCTTCGGCATGGCGGTAGATCTGGGCACCGTATTGTCTGTATATTCAAGTGCGTCTTGCCTTACATTATTCCATGCATCAATTCTGACATATACTCCAGCTATTTTTGACGGCGACCCACTCACTCTCCTGTGGTCTGTTGGTACGTTGTTGTCGTTGAATTCCTTGAGACAAATCCTAACAGACCGAATCAATCAGGAGGGGCTACTGGACCCGCGCTCCCCCCTTTGCTGTCAGCTCCACAAGGAATGAGTGGCTCTCACAACAAATATGAGGGCGATGCGTCAGCAACGCGAGCAGACGCGTACCTAAATAATGGCGACGCAAGCTCCCTGAACCTTACATTTTTTAAGCAGCTCTATGACCTGCAGCCTGGTGAGCCTACAAAGCACACTACCCTTGCTATCCTAATACAAAATAATCAAGAGGGATCACCGACTGCTAATTTTGACTATGATGTTGTCATCCAACATCGCGAGACCCGACGGCAGCATTCGGTTTCAACCAATCCACAGTAGGTTATATATTGATAACTCGGCATCCATTGCTAACAACGCCCATCTACTTAGCTTCTTCAACGGACCAGTAAGTCTTTTAAGCTTGCCATTGACTATTACTAATGCGAAGTGCGTTAGTTCAGCGGTTTCATTGCTCTTCCTGCCGCCTATTCCTTTATCACTCGCTTCATGTCTAACCACTCCGCCCAAGCCCCACAGGGAGTTCTTAACCACGAAGTTCTCAAATCATTTTACGGTGTCAGCGGCAACAGCAACAACCTGACTTACCAGAAGGGGTACGAAGTATGTGACTTGTGGTACATACATGCTAGATTTTAATTCCCGTTTTTGCTTAGCGTATTCCCAACAACTGGTACAAGCGCAACATCGACTATAGCATACCGCTATACACCCTTGATGTGCTATATGCTGGCCTCAAGCACCCGGAGTTTTTGTCAATTGGTGGTAACGTACGTACTGCTTTACAAAGTACACACTAGACAGCTACTTTAATTACTTGATATCCAGACCGGAACTGTCAACAGCTTTGCTGGCGTTAACCTTGGTGATATTACCGGTGGCGTCTACAATTCAGTCAATCTCCTCCAAGGCAACAACTTGGTCTGCTTTGCGTCAGTATTTAGCATTCGTAACCATTTTTTTGCGAGAGCTAAATTTTGCACAGTTTCCAAGCGGCGCAGCAAGCGATGCCTGATGTTCTGAAGGGAATACTGGGTGATCTAACCGCTGCTCTTGGCCTTTGGACCACCAAAATCACTCCCATTCTTAGTGGTTTGGGATGCCCGGAGCTGACTAAATATGACCCGGCTGTATTTGGGACATACCCAGGCTCGGGTGGAGGTGCATTGTAGGCTACATAACCTGTATGCCATTTCTAATAATATAATTCGCTGAGCCTTGAGGAAAGCGACGCGTGTATGAGCCCACATATACCAGCCTACTGAAGTTCTTCGTCTATAGACAAGCTTTACGCAGGCAGCTAAGGCTTCCACCACGGTTTTTGGTATGGGGCTTGACCTAGCCATATTCCTCTCAGGGTATGCAAGTATGTTTTAGATCTATTTGCCCACTATATCGGGTGTTAACCTCTAGGTACAGCTATCTTTGATGGAAACCCATTAGCCTTGCAGTGGTCCATTGGTATGTAATGGATCCTCATGCACAGAACCATTTTGTAAATATTAGGCCATATAGGTGGGGCTGCCGAGCCTTTGCTGTTGGTTCCACAGGGACTGGGCTGCTCTCACAACAAGTTTGAAGGTGACGCATCACCAACGCGGTCAGACGCATTCCTAAACAGGGGCGACGTATCCGCTCTGAACCTTACGTTCAAGCAACTTTGTGACCTGGAGCTGGGTGGGTCTATGATGACATTCGTGATAACTAATCGCTTTGACTGAATCCTGTCTCAAGAGGGACCTGGCGCAAACTTTGACTATGATACCTTGATCAAACATCGCGCAAGCCGGCGACAGGATTCAATCTCAAACAATCCAAAGTAAGTTATATATTCATAACCTCTCATTAGGTCCTAACAAACCGGATGTATGTCAGCTTCTTCTATGAGCCGGTAAGCTCGTCAGATTTTCGTCAAGTTATGGTTGGTGAGAGACATCTTTCAGTTCACTGGTGTTGTTGCACTTCCCGCCGCCTATGCCTTTATCAATCGCTACATGTCCAATCACTCTGCTGAGGCTCCAGAGGGAACTCTCAACCACGATGTTCTCATGTCGTTTTATGGTGTGAGCGGAGATAGCAGCAACCTTACGTATCAGTTGGGGCACGAGGTGCGTGACACCTTGCGCATATATGCTCGAATTTTAACGCTGACGCATTGATTGCTCAGCGTATCCCTGAAAACTGGTATAGGCGTAAGTCCACCTACGGGCTGGTACCGTATTTTGCGGATATTGCGTATGCTGGAATTCAGCATCCAGAGTTTCTATCGATAGGTGGAAATGTACGTAGTTCTTGGAGAGATACGTGTCACCGTAAAGCTAACCTGAGTCGTGGTTGCTGCTACCCAGACCGGAACCGTCAATAGCTTTGCAGGCGTCGACCTTGGTAACCTTACCGGAGGGGTTCATAACGTAAAAAATCTCCTCGAAGGTGACAACTTGTCCTGCTTTGCGCAAGCATTTTCGTGTAATTTATGTCTCTTCAAAAGCTAAAAATTCCACAGCTTCCAAGCAGCGCAACAACTCATGCCCGACGTTTTGAAAGCGGTTTTGAGTGGTCTAGCTTCAAATCTTGGCCTATTAGACAGCGACATCCCAGCGCTTAGTGGTGCAGGATGTCCAAAGCTGGCCAAATTCAATCAATCCGTACTTGCAATATTTCCAGGTGCAGGATGAAGGATGTTTGCAAGTCATAATAGATTCAGATTCCTCGAAATTTCCACTATATCCTACGATGGACTACAAATTCGAACGTATATATTTGATTAAGTGCCATGGCTAATAACAACGGTCCGTATACATACAGAGCGCCGCGTAAAGGGTATGGCTGTATGTACGCGGCCGGCCCATGGTGCATGATGCGCAATGCTTACTACATAGCCGAGTTTGAGAGTACTTGTTGTGAGATGTTAGCGCTTGATTGTGACCTCATGTGGTTGTGGATATATTTGAGTCCGGCCTCTGAGCCCGAGAATTGAACCACAACAGACAACCAGGATATCAACATGGCAGACACATTAGACTGCCTAATGCAAAGATACCTTGCTATCTCCGATCGCCCGCTTGCTTTCGCTTCTAGTAGAGTGCCTACGGAAATTCTTATCGCAATATTTGAATTATTATTTTATCATCTCGACAAGTTGTACGCACCTCTTATCTGCTCTCATGTTTGCACATTCTGGCGACGAATAATCCTAGGTATACCCGAGTTCTGGTCAATAATTGATAGCTCACGGGGGCTAGAACTTACTGAGTTGTGGCTCAAAAACTCGAGAGATACACGGCTCGATGTCCGACTTTGGAACCGCCCACCGGATCCTCAGATAATAAAAGGCATGGGAGGCTTGGTCGACGCTAGCGAACGACTAACTATGGACCCGGTTCTTGATGTGATCAAGGCGGAGGTGCTTCGCTGGAGGTCACTCGATATTGCGTTCTCGTGCATCAGCCACGCATCCAAGGTAACTCAATACTTTGCCGATTTGAAGGAAACTATACACCTGGACTCCCTGACGATAGGCCCTATGGGACTCGTCTCGCTGTTAATTGACGACGATACGATTGGAGGCACATATCCCGGTACCGTCTTCAGATCGGCCGATCCTGCCCAGGCAAAATCTCTACTTCAACAGACCAACATACAACCGATCGCTCTTCGTATAGACACCTACCCCGTCGCCTTCTCCCCTATAATGTTCTCCCATCGCCTCACCATACTTGAAGTTTTCGCGGGTAACTATCATACTCATTCTCCTGATCTAAATGAGTGGCACCAGATCCTATCAAGTACTCCTCAATTGGTTAACCTTCGTCTTTGGAGCCCTCGCCACTGGAAAATTGATCCTATAGAATCAAAAACGTTCATGCCACTCTATCTCTCTGATCTACAGGTCCTTGAGTTGGCTGGTTCATTTATTGTACTTGGTCCCTTGTTCGTCAAAGCATCGCTTCCTATGCTCGACCATCTCTTGCTCGACTCCTTAGGAACTTCCATCAGCGTGCCACAACAAGTTGCCGAGTTCGCTTCGGTCTCTCCCGCTTTAACTCGGTTGCACGTGGGCTCCGTATGCTTCAGTCCAGATTCTATCAGCTCAGTATGGTGGACAAATGCATTTGAATCTATGCATTCACTTCAAGCCTTGTCATTAGTTGAAATGGAATGGCTTGAGGCTGCCAACGCTCTTATACAACTTGCCGCAACTTCTCGTAGACTATCACATATCGTTTTGAAGGGGATCTGGGACATAGACCCAGCGACGCTAGTCCGGTTGCAAGCCGCCGACTCGGGCCTACCTCCCTTGAAAATTATAGATTGCACGACTGGACAACCAGCCAGGTGTGTCGACCTCGAACATATAGCCAAGGGCTGTGATTGTGACTTGGATACGAGGTCGAATGGTGACTCGGATGCGGGGTCAAACTGTGAGTGATCGAGCCGAGTGTTATACCGCCACCTTGCTGACTTGGTCCGACAACCAAAATTAGATTCTGACAACAGCTCTTTTGAATATACCAATGGATTCCCCTCGTCTGTGTTCGACTCGGAGGGGTCTGAAATCAGCTATGGCGAAGACGAGGGTTCTGAAATGGGTTTGGCGGCCCAACAATGACATGAGAGCACGGCTTGAGAAAATGCTATGAACAAGGGTGAACTACATGTATCAGATTTAACTCATAAGGGGATCGGTTAAGAGTTTCAATGGAATGGACATCTTGAGGCAGCTGGGCATGGCTTTTGTCTGGCCAAATAGCAAGTATCATCGAGTCGAGTCATTAATTTTAGTTCAATCAACATTGTAAATGCAAGGGTACAAAAATATACCAAAATAGTCCGGTTCATGAGAGGCGTAAACGTTGACTGCTAGTCTTATATGTCCCATTCTCTCCACATCGAATCGTCAACAGCCTGTCCTGGTTCGATGCCAATCGCTGCCGTCTCCAGTAACTCCACAATACTGTCCGTCTTCCCAGTCGCATCATCCTCTCCACGCATAGCCGCGAGCACAGGCCCTTCATACGGAGGGCCCGAATACAACAGCCTCACGTCTCGTTCCTGCACAACCTGCACGAGCCCGCCGCTCTCAACGTTTCTAATCTCAATATAGTTCGGGCTGAATAAGAGTGCGTACGGCCACCGGAAGGCTACACTCGTCGCACGCGTTTCCCATCGTACGAACGCAGACTGTCGAGCAGGTGCGCCATACTTGGTCACATAGCATCCAAAGTCGGCAAAGACGACCATGAGCTCTTTAGAGCGAGAAAGAACCATGCCGAGCGATTTGGATCTCGAGCAGCGGTCTTTAAGGCCGTTAATAGCTTCGCTGTTCCCGTACTCGGCGCTAGGGTTGACCATAAAGTCTGGAACGGGGTATGCCTTCATTGCGGGGCTGTAGATTGTGTGAATATATATGCAGACCTTGAAACAAATGGTGGGACATACTCTTTGGGGTCCAAAATGACGACTTGGCTCTGGCACGTTACCACTATCCGTTTGCTCAACATGACGATATCTGTCGCGTCTCGAGGCAAGCTTAATGTCTATCGATAGAATGAGTCTATTAGTGCCGCTCGGGTAGACGTGGTACTAGGCTTACTTGACCAAATTGTTTGAACAAGTGAGAGTGGGTTTCCCTTGCAGCTGAAGAAAGCTTAGCCCTCAGTCCACGAGCAACAGTCGGACTCGGGTCTGGTTCAGTCAGGGCTTCTACTACATGTAGGCTCATCTGAAGTAGCGATTTAGTCATAAATGCAACTACGAACGTTCGTTTCAGCCATCATGTTAGAAGGTTCGAACACTAGTTTACTCACCCAGCATACGTCCATCGCACATCCCAGCTCTAAAGAACTGTACAGCACCGTCCCTGTGTCTAGATACTCGCTCACCAGAGCCGGTAAGCTCTGCGATGTCTGCTTCCCGGCGCCATACTCGGACCAAGGATAGGAAAGAATACGCATACACCGTTTCGTTAGCCAGAATTAGGAGCTTGTCGAACTTTTGTAATGCTGCCATGTAGGAAACATCCGTAAACTTAAGAACTCGTTGAATCCCTGAAGCAGAATCAGAGTCTGGGAATTCGTACAACAAACAATATGCAAACCTGTAGGATTGTGGCGAAGACCCATGTAGATTCCGGTTGGAGTGCTGACTACAAGGTAATTGTCCCCACCGTAGGCTACGTTACCATCCAAAATTAGCCCAGAAAAACAGACTCAAAGCTCTATCCGCTTACCGAATGGTGCCGCAGTAAGTGCCTGTCCAAGGAAATCCATCTTGGCCGCCATATTAGTCGTCACCAATGCAGTCCTGGTATTAAACCTCCGGCCAGTCAACGAATTGATAGCGAAATACTGAATACCGAATACCAATCAGCCAACATAAAAATAACAAAATCACCTAAATACCTTGTTCTCATTCTGATGCACCTCCCTAATCGTCTTGGCCTCCTGGAACGCATCAAGCCACTGAGTCCGTCTCATCTCCGAAGGTGCATAGAATGTATATCGTCGCTGTGCGGGATTGGCGACGTGGTAAAGACTAAACGGCCACATTTGTACGCTATCTCCCAGAAGTTTGTCTCGGATGATGCAACCTTCGGGCCGACGTGTCTCAGAAGGTGCAGCGAGAGGTTTGGATATGCGCAGATAATCCATAGGAATCGGCTACAAGAGCACAACGAAGTCAATCGTTAAAGAAATTATGCATAAAATGCATGGCTCACGCGAGATACCACGTTGTATTGTTCACCTCCACCCCGAGTGGTAACCTCCTTCGTGACTACCACTACGCAGTGGCATATTAGCATCGTTTTAGGACGCATATACATACGTGTGACCTACGATAATTGTCAAGAACTCCAACATAAAGGTCGCTCCACCCATGCCACTCGACTTCACGTCGATTCCTTCTCGCAAGCGGTCCTTGGATGAACAACTGTCGGCGTTCATCGTACCAGTCCAAGTCCTATACCCAAGTAAGGCATCAATTTCAACTATTATAGCAGGAGTTGACGTACGATGATCTCTCCCTTCCGGAAATGCAACTTCTTGCAGAAGTTTTCAAAGTCGACCTTTTTCTGTAATGCTATAAAACAACACTATCAGTCAAGATACCAGCCAAAGTAGTGGGCGCGCTCTCAAACACTTACACTCCAACTCAACCGAAGCAACACTCAAAATCTGATGAATAGTCGCAGTAATCAACGGGATCGGCGCACCATCCCCATGCACATCCTGATGATCTTCACCCGTATGCTTTTGCATCGTCGTAAACTGCAACTGGATCCTCGTAAACCGATTATTAAACGCATCTAAAAACGCGTTAAAATCTTGTTTTCTGATATTGGCTGCTAGAAATTCGAGCGTCGGCTTGTTCCGGTCTTCGAGCCGGGGCACAGACGGGTCGTCCATCCCTGCGAGTTTGAGGTCCGACAGGATTTTGCCGATGTTATCGAAAAAGGTGCGATAGGCGGCGTTGTGGCGGAGTTCGGTTTTGTGGTGGTTGAGAGCTCTGGGAAGGTGCTGCGTAACGATGAATGTTAAACTCCGATCACTGCGATAGAAACGGTTTGCACGAACCTTTTGAAATCTGGTATATGGCTCCGTACGTTCGAGTAGCCATTTGAGATAGATATCTGCGACAGAGTGGTATATCGGATGTTGGTCGCCTTGCCGTTCAAAGAGCCTATCACGGAGACCGAGATGTATCGAAAGGATCTCCTGGGCGTTGAAGAACACCTCTTCGATAAACGTCCTCAACTTTTCCCTATTAGGTATAATCGGCGGGTTGGCGTATAACAATCCATCCCGAAATATCTGCGTAGTTCGGATCATTGACATCAGAGTCGTGGAGCGGTTGGGTAATAACACGTACATAGAGGAATATCTGTAACATGATCACGTAGTTGCGCTCCGTTTTGATGAGCTCGTAGATGATGCTCTGTCGTTGGATCTCGTGTTTGTCTAGAATCTCCCGCACCTCGCCAGGTACCACGGCAGCCCAATCGTCGAATCCGGGTATTGAAGCTGTTTGGAATAAAGAGAGCCTGTCTTGTGTAGTTCTGGCGGTGATTTGTTAGCTCAAGAGTTAGAGGTATGTGGGATCACTACTCACTCAGCATCTAATGCTTGGTCCGCTAAGATCCCAGTCCCAATCTGCTCAGCCTGTATAACCTATCAGCGCAAATACAACACTCAACGCTTTCCCGTACTTACGTTCGAAGCCGTCTCAAACGAATCTTCCGAATCTGCCGCCCACCGCCTCTTCTCCCAAGAATCCTGCCGCATCGGCGCATGCGAATCCTCACTCCTCGTCACCCTCATATCTCTCTTCCGTCTCGATTCAGGGCTCGTCGGTGTATGTTCATCGTCGCGGGTATAGTGCCCTTGCGAAGATCCACCGTACCCACTATCATAGTCCCAATCATCCACGCCTACGTGTGATCCAACGACAAACGCCGAACCCTCCCATGGTCGAGCAGACTGCGCCGCATGCGTCCATGGCCTCTGCAGCGGCGAGAAACCGTTCCCTCCTCCTCCGTTGGGTTCGGCATATGGAACATTATTTGCGCTCCAACTAGCGCGTGGCGGTACCGGTGGGGGCTGCAAATGTATATTCTGGAGAGACTCGGCAAGAGCGGTTGGCGAAGACGGATTGATGGGCGGTCGAGCACCCGGCGGGATTGAGACCTGTGGTCGCTGACGTATGGTACTTGTGCTTGGATTACGTGCGGGCAGCAAGGGCGGTGGGGGCGGTACGGGGCGACGACGGGAACTTGAAGGGCCGGGCGCATAAGCCATTGCGGTGTGGTATCGTATCGGGGTGTGATGGTAATCAAATTATTGGATGCAAGTTCGAGGAAAGTGTTCTCGAGGGTGTGGTGGTTCGGTCGAGGTATAATGACGGAAGAGTCTACGTTTGTTTGGGTCTCGTGTCGATCATATCTCTAACCAGGGCTGATTGGCGCTTAACGGATCTTCTCCACCCACCATCGTCATGCTACATAAACCCTGCATTCACGAACGATTCATGAGGCTCCAACACGCAGATAGATACAGTCATCCATCACGTAATGAGACACCATCATGTGATGAGACACATGATGAGACACTGCCACTCAGGGCTCATTTCCATGTTCGTACAGCATCAAACCTTGCTTTCGTACCTCATCTTCTGTCTTAAACTTATTCTCTAATATGGTTGGCCGAGCAAAATCTTTGCAAAAGCGACGTATACAGTACTCCGAAGAGAAAGAACAGCTCACTATGGAGGCTGTTTCAAGATATCAGGCTGGCGCTATGCGAACAATTGGTGGCAAAAAGCGTCGGAAGGGGTTACGAACAATTTGTACTGAAGTCTCAAACGAGCATGCAACTGCAACTGGTCGGCGTATTAAGCTCAGTCATGAAACCATATCACGTCGGTCAAAAGGTGGACGGTCGCAAAAAGAAGCTCGCGAGGCCCAAGCCCACCTCACTAAAGCGGAAGCCGCTCTCATCTGCTCAGCTGCAATTGAAACTGCTAAAAGAGGTTTCCCATTCTCACACAAGCGACTAGAAGAGCACATCAACCAAGTCATTCGCAAGCGGCTTTCAAGTTTTCGTGGAGTTGGTCTCTGTTTCACACAGCGGTTTGTGGATGCGCACCATGACAAGCTATCGACGTATTCGTCACGATCTTTGGAGGGCGTCCGCGGTAATGCCGTTAACCCAACCACTGTTGAAGCTTGGTTTGAAGTACTCGGGGATGCCATAGAAGACTTTGAAATCGAGGAAGACACTACATACGGAGCAGACGAGACAGGGGTTCAAGGCTCATCTGGGAACAGTGAGCGTGTTATTGGTCCACAAGGTTCAAAAATCGTGTACCAGATACGAACCGGAAGCCGCGAAACCATTACTGTTATAGTAACAATCTGTGCCGATGGAACTAGCCTCCCGCCCACAGTGATATTCAAAGGGAAGCATTACCTTGTGAAATGGGACCAGGATAACCCACTGAATGCATCGTATGTATCCCAATGCTAGTTGTAATTGTCAACACTAACATTTGTCAACAGTATTGCACACTCACAGAAAGGATGGGTCAACGGAGAAATAGCCCTTGCGTGGCTGCGAGACTTTGATGAGAAGACACGAGAAAAGGCGGCGGGGCGTTACCGGCTTCTGATTGTCGATGGTCACACCTCTCACGTCGGCCTTGAGCTCCTAGACTATGCACGCGACAACAAGATTGTCATGCTGTGCTATCCGTCGCACACAACACATGTTCTTCAGGGACTCGACAAAGTCTGCTTCGGCCCATTCAAGGAGCGCTGGTCGAAAGAGCGGGATCAGTACGAGCGGAAGACTGGACAACCGGTGGAGAAATCAACGTTCATGGGTGTCTTAGCTAAAGCATACAAACGTGCGTTCACTAAAAGGAACATCCAAGCGGCGTTTCGTGCAACTGGGGTCTACCCATTCAATCCATCGGCGATTCCAGCGGAGGACCTGGCACCCGCTCTTGAGCGTTCGCGCAAGGCAGCGGCGCCTCTTCCACAACCCGCTCCCGTTCAAGTGCTTGTCGAGTTCTTGCGGGGCAATGACTCGGACTCGGACTCAGAGGTTTCTGACTCTGGCTTGAACCTGCGTCAAGAGCTGTCAAAAACCTCGGTTGGATACCTCTTTTCAGACTCACCGGTCGACGCTGAAACGGCCGAGCTCCCGGAGTTCTCATATCGGCCGCTGGATCCCATCAGCAGCGATATCCTTACCCTGGCCGACATGCGCGTAGCTTCGCCACTAGAGGCAAGCTTACAAGCTGCGCTTCAAGTACTCATCGAACGGGACCAAGCACGCGAGGATACCCAACGAGCTATGACCGCACAGTTAACACTGCAGGGTCTCTACTCTTCTCGGCTTCGAGAACAGCTTGCTGAAAAGGAGAAAAAGCGAAATCGTAAGCGCGGAAAGCTTTTGGGAGACGGGATGCCGGCTTTACTTACCTCGGATGAGTACCATCAACGCGTCGCTGACCAGGCAAGGCGGAAGCGCCAGGAGGAGGACCGTAAGAAGGCCGCGGCGGAGGCTAGAGAGCGATACAAGGAGGCCGTAAAGACATGGAAGGAGGACGACGAGAAACGCGCAAAGAGAAATCAAGAACGGGCGGAGGAGTGGAAGGAAGAAGTGAATGCGTGGGAGATCGAGAGAGACGTTGCAAAGGCCGAAAAACGTAAGCCGAGATGGCGGAAACCAGTTAAACCGAAGGCAGAGAAGGCTGCCCCTAAGCCCACGCTCACATTGCCATCTAACGAGGTTGACGCGAGCGACGGAGAGAATAATAGTAGTGACGAGGATGAAGTTGACGAGCTGTAGATACAAAATGTAGGTTACGTTACATTGAGTGTCTCACCACGTGATGGTGTCTCATTACGTGATGGATGACTGTAACGTACACGGCGCGTTCGATGTTGTATATACGGATAAAAGAGGAGCCAGGGCAAGATACATATAGACGCCGTGTTCTAGGCAATCCCGACAGCTGAATGTTAGATCGATAGGAACTCTGATCCAACCACCAACAACGCGGACGATACCGTAGAATACATTCCATACAGAGTAAAAAGCGCCGGTAGCATTGCTGACCCATGCCTCAGCGTCAATCGGACACATGAAACTCCGGGGGCCTGTCCAAAGTTGGACATTCATGTTGCGTCGCGCTAGGGCCCAGGCGCACCACTGTTGACAGGCCCGCGATTCGATTGATAGGTCAGGACACACGCCGGGGGCGGTATTAAAACTCAAGGCACAAGCCTGTGTATCGAACATCCCCTCTCGCCTCTCTTCCTCCACACGATCATCATGCACGCCTTTACCTCGCTCTTTGCCGTTGCTGCCCTCGCCGCTACCCAGGCCGCCGCGTAAGCCTTTGTCTCTCGTCTGAGCATCAGGCCGTTTTGCTGATGAGCAATGTTCACAGGCATGGATGCCAGCCCCCGACGTCGTTCGGGTGAGTGCCAGCCATCTTCCTTAAAAACATATGTTCTCCATGCTTACTCTTTGTTGGAATCTAGAGTCGAGTTCGTTGACCAACCTTGCGCCAACTCGTACTACGCGTCGTACCAAGATCTCGGCGTTCAGTTCGGATCGTCTTACACCTGGGAGCACTCTGGCCGCGGCCATGTTAAGCACTCTGTGCCTGCCCCTGCCCATACTGGTTCGTCTGACGCTCACGCTAATACGCGCGTACCATATGCTCAACTACTCTTATAGCCCCAGCCGTCAAGTGCCAATCCGAGCCGGCCTGCATCCAAGTTTGCCCCAGCACTAAAAAGACCTGCGCGTGAGGGATAGCCGGGAGCCGGTTGTGCATCAGAAACGCCTCCAACATTCAGGGTCTGATGTAATCAACATATTTCATATTTGAGCACGATGGACATTTATATTTCTTTTCATGTTATATTTTGCGCATCACATTTACGCCAATCGATTCACTGTTTCAGAGAATCTATTGAGGAAATGAGAGCCTAGGACTTCGTACAGAAAATCAGGACTCCTAGACACAACGCAAATCAACTTGTTGATTGCTGTGTAATCACTATGCTCTACATGAAGACGTTTGACCTCTATTTCTCAGCTCGACCGAGAAATAAAGCGCATACATTTCAGCACCTATAGCTGCCTCAGCAAGGTGAAGCAGTTTTTTATGCCTGCGCGGTAGCAGGAAGACCAAAGTCTTCTTCCTCGCCATAGCTCCTTTCGGACTCGTCAGAGCCCGTCTCTTCCGACGAT
Source organism: Ceratobasidium sp. 428 (assembly GCA_019623705.1). Taxonomy (NCBI): domain Eukaryota; kingdom Fungi; phylum Basidiomycota; class Agaricomycetes; order Cantharellales; family Ceratobasidiaceae; genus Ceratobasidium; species Ceratobasidium sp. 428. The sequence continues at coordinate 18,092 of WSTJ01000137.1, forward strand.
GGACATCCGGGAACGTAGGAGAAAGAGCTGTTGTCCGAATCTGTATCCGGGGGTGAGAAATGTAGCTAGCTCATACAAACGCGTATGTACAAAACACTTACAGTTTGACTGGTTCTCCGATCCACATGCCTCCCCTGAAGAACAGTGGCATTCCGAGTCACCTCCATCAAGGCAGTCCACGAACTCCACTGGATGGTCAATATCGAGGAACAAAGCCTCGTATTTCGGCTTAGTCATATTCACATCCCAAACACGTTCTAATCGTACGCGCAACTGATCGCGAGGTTCATCGGTGAGCCAAGCTAACATGATTAGCACAATTTTCCGACGCATCTCCGAAAAGGTTACTTCTCGGAGCAGGTGGAAACTATGGAAAACCGCATCCCATGGGTGTTCGTCTGAACGCATAGTCGACACCTCGTCTTCAGCTCCAGGTATTTGTATCTCAAGCGAGTGAAGCGTAAGAGACTCGAGCTTAGGTAGCGATGTTTCTTCAAGTATATCAATAAACCAGGCAAAACCTTCGGAAAGTTCTAGTCTTTTCAAGACAGGTAGTCTCAGCGGAGAGTTATTAGGTCTCGTCGGCGGAAGGATATAATAGTGTGGACACTCGAAGCTTATCAATCGGAGATCGACAAGATTGGGTGTTTGCGATAATATCCGCTTCCATTGCATGATGTCCAACTCGTATTTGCTGTAACCACCAAAAAATACTTCGAGGACAGTGAGGCGAGATGAGAACAAGGCAGGGGAAATATCAATGGGGTATGCGTCTACCCGGAGTACGTTGCATGACACATTGATTCCTTCGAAGTGGGACCGTGCGGTGGCAATATTAATTATTTTGTCCATCCTTGAGCGGCTACTGTCAGAGAAGTCACAAACAATCAATGTGGTCGATCCCATGGGCCCAATAGTTAGCGAGTCAAGATGTAGTGGGCTGCCAGGTTCCCCGAGAAAGAAGAGGATTTCGGTTGTATGTTTTATATCGCAAAACGCGATGTCTAGCGACCTCCAGCGGTAGCGCTCATTTTTGACAGATTCGATGGTTGATTCGATTCCAGATGTGGTCGCAACAAGCTGAGGAAGATGACTGGTAGCTCGTGGCACGAGATCGCAGTTCATGGGGTTCTCCCAGAAACGAACGTCAATCGGCATCTGTTTCGAGCGTGATAGCCAAAGGCGGGTAAGTCCTTCTCCTCGTGAAGTATCAATATACGACCAGAGCGATGGGACCTCTATAATCGCCTGACGCCAGTGTGCACAGACATGAGAGCAGATGAGAGGCGCGTATAGTTCTGCTCGGCTGGTAGAGAGGATCTCAAGAATGATAACTAGGACATCTGATGGTATGGTCTGAGATGCCGAACCTCGAGATGTTAGAGGATATGTATGTGTGGAAAGGGGTCCTGTAGTGGCTGAAAGCATAAAATCTACCTGACAGTCTTTTGATGGGATGAAGTTGTCACAGAACTTGTCACGCGAGCAGCACTCGTTTCGCCACCGATCAAAGACCACCAAACAATCATAAGCAATTGAACCAAGCGCAGACCAACGGTTTACGAGCGACTTATTGTTATTGAAAGGCTGTTTTGAACCTGGTCTCAATATTGCAGCATTACCAAGCCTGACTAGTTAGTGGGCTGTAATGATATAAAATCAAGTCATGTTTTACATCGTAGCGGCTCTAATGGGGGTAATCGTAGACCTAAAGCCTTTGAAACCGTCGAAACTTTGTTCACTCTTCCTAGTAAAGACGAAGAACCAACCGAAGCTTTTTGTCGGAAAGCGCCTATCGGCATGAGATGCCGTTATATTGCAATTAGCTATGACCAAAGCTCGGTCATGCTTTGCTCATGCCCCGTACATACGTCTCGAGTGGTATGGCCATGCCATGTCATGCCATGTCATACATGCCGGGGGCGCCTAAGCCCACGCCAGCTTCTTAGAGTAGCAGGCCGTTGCGTCCTCTACACTACGACCACCATCATCTCTAACACTAATATTAGGGCTTTGAATCGATCGTCCGCACTGCCAGCCACAAGCTGGGGGGTCAGAGAAGCACCCCGACTGCCATTTCTATTACAGACGCAAGGTGTTTATACAATTTATTTCCTCTTGCAAGGCCTGGGATGTTATGGATGGCAAACCACTCATCTGAGCTTCTATTTTTGATCGCTCTACGCAAGCATATTCAAGTATAAGTTCATCGGCTACTGAGCTCACTATCTACAGCATATATCGAGGTCTGTCAAATCAAGCGCTGGCGCTTACACCAAGATATATACAGTCATCGGCCCGCTCCACCGCCGATCCACAGCTCCAACTCGCCCACCATCTAGCCGTTCAACTTAGTCTCCTGCCAACTCTTTGTACCCACAACCCTCTTTCCCAATAGACTCTCATGCCACCCAATAGTCAAGGCGACCCGCTACTCTATGATTGTTGATGTTCGTGAACGGTAAGCACGCTATTTTACTTCTTTTTTCCAGCCTCCTGAGCTTTGTGCCAATCGACAGGTCTTGCAACGTTGCGAGCTCCATACAACTTACTGCTGAACTCACTTTTACTTAGCCCATAGCTCATGGCTAGCCGATCTACTATGGTGACGAGCTTAACGTCAACGTCAGTGAGCACTTTCCGCAAAGCCCCGCATTTCATTCCTTAACGCTATCGTGAATTGTAGTACAGCCACTATTAGAGGTTGATGTAGCGCATCGATCGGTAGGTCCTACAATTTGGGTGCAAGGTCGTGTTTCTGAAGCTAACCTGCCCGATTAGCATACGGGCGTCAACGTCAAGAAGCCAGCTTGTTTGTACGGTAAGCTTATCAACATCATTGTTGCCGCATCGTGCTAATCATTTGGGGCGACAAGGGCTACAATATCAGGGAACGGCTCAGATGCCGTGTGGGTATTCGTGGTGTAATGCGTGTTTGTCCGCCGTGTGTGGTTGAGAGCAAGCGACGCCTCTGCATGTGTGTAGTATCGTTAATAGACAAATCGTTCTCTATATCTTGTGCCTGGAGTGAGCAGAAGACGAGAGGGGAATGGTGAGGGATAAATGAATAATATTTATATTATTTATATTTTTATGGGTGGTATGATCCTACATGATCACACTACGGTCATGCATTATCATGCCAGGGAGCATGATCGATGCGGTCATACGCCCGCGGAATGGTCACACCGGTCATACCAATGAAGGGCTGCCATGCTTTGGCCATGCACGGCTTGCATGACCGGCATGATATCTATATATATAGCGATATCATCCGAAACTCAACTTTCCGACATTGAGGTTTTAGGCTACTACGACTACTTCTTAGCTCTACGTGGGAGCCGCAAAATCATGATCCTCAGCTTCGCCATAGCACATTTCAGATTCGTCGGAGCGCGTCTCTTCTAATGGCGGGTATCCGATAAGATAGGAGAAAGAGCTGCTGTCCGAATCTACGTCCAGGGTAAGAAACAAAACTAAATAAAATAAATGACCACATGATAAACACTTATGATCTACTCAAGAGACATGAAAAACGACCGGCCGAATATTCCACAGCTCGTGCGTGTAAACAAGTATTTTGGTCATTCAGCAGGCTCCTCCACCCTGCCACCAACAGAGGCCTTAGCGTTCTTAATAATGGTCTGGGCCTTCTCCTTAGCTTGATCGTACTGAAGAAGTGCAATCAGTTATGGGTATATGCGTCACTGGTTCATAGATACTTACGCGACCCGGGAACTCGGAGCGTTGGACAGATTGCGCAAGCTGACCGGCAGTATATCCAGGGTTGTTACGGTCGTTGGGGATGGCCTGATCGAGGAACTTGTTGGTACTGTAGTCGACCTTCATAATCTGGTCGTGGGTTCCCCAGCCCTGACTCGGGCGCTGCTGGAAGACACCAATGGAGTCTTGGTCACCACAGTTTCTGTAAGGAAAAAACACTTAGGATGGCACCGGGTTTTGAACTGAGCATACGACTTACAAATTGTTGACGTGAGACTCAACCCAAGCGGTCTATAACAAATAGAAGGTTTGTTTAGTTATCATTCACCCAGAAATACTCAGAGTTACCGCTTACCTCGAAGGTGGCCAGGAGGACCTTTGGAGTCACATTGCGGGACTGAGTAATACGGTAGACATGGTCGCGGACAGCGGCGTCGACAGTCGAAGGGATGGAAGGGCAGTTGCGGGCGGTGATGATTGGAGCGGCCTGAGAGACCTGAAGGAGAGGCAAGAAAACGGCAACGGTGAGGGCGAAGAACTTCATGGCTGGGCGAGTAAAGCTAGGAGTGGTTGTAGTAGGGACTGTAGGAGAGCTGCTTGCCCTCTCACACCATCAACGGTATACTTTTTATACTTTTCAAGCCGCACTTTCATCAAGTTGGTAGATGACGGTTGCTGAATGCGTACAACGCCGAGCGCTGATACGCGACGTCGGCTGGGAGCACAAAGAGGGGCGCGCATACATATAGACAATACCGAAGCACCCGCCTCTGTACCTCATTGCCACACGTTTTTCCGGTTTGGGAGCTATCTAACACATTCCAGTCTAGTAATTACGACCGATGGAGGCTCATCGCTAGTGTTTTGGAACGAAGCGACCGACTCACGTTTAATTCGCTCGGCATCGCCAAGCATAATCACACATAGTGCATCAGGCACACACTCGGCCGACTCTGCCGCGCTCCCCGGCTTAAACGGAGTGGAATTGAACACAAGTGCCGTACTACCATTAATTGGAGGGCACGTGATGTTGCAAGTTTCTTGGGGTAGCTGCTGAACCAGCAACCAATTGATGAAGCCACGTTCCAAGCGCACTCATCAACCCAGCCTTAGTTTCAGTCAAGTCGTTCTAGAACGCATGGATTATTGGTATTGCACGGATAATAAAAGAAGGAGCGCCAATACGCATCAGGTGCCTGGCGGGCTCAGCGGGCCCACCGGGGATTGACTCCTCGGACGCAGTATGCTTGAATTGTAGATGGTTCATGGCGAGGTAGTTCATTATACCGCCACATCATACATTCATGGCGTGTCGGTGTATCCTCGCCTAGATTGCCGACACGATTAGCGAAGACTATCCAAGTGTAAATAAGCCGCTATTCCCGTTTCTCCGACTCACCCGCCGCCATGCTGCATATACACGACAAGGGCGCTGCCATCTCCGAATATACAGAAGATCAAAACTCCGTAGTCACTGCACACGCTTTCTTCTAAGGCAAAGAAGCGGCTAGCACTAACTAAATACGATGGTTACAAGTTCGGTCAAGAAATAAAGTGCATATATATCAATACCTACAACTGCCTCAGTAAGCTCGAGCGGGTTTTCATCCCTGCGTGGGAGCAGCAAAACCAAATACTTCCTCTTCGCCATAGCTCCTTTCGGACTCGTCAGAGCCCGTCTCTTCCGACGATGGACATCCGGGAGTATAGGAGAAAGAGCTGTTGTCCGAATCTGTGTCCAGGGGTGAGAAATTAGCTAACTTATACAAATGCATATTCACCATGCGCTTACAGCTTGACTGATTCTCCGATCTACAAACCTCTGAAGGACAACCGCATTCCGCACTACCTCCTTCAAGGCAGTCTACGAACTCCACTGAAGACGAAATATCGGGGCGTAAAGCCTTGTAGCGCGGGTGAGTCATATCCATGTCCCAAATACGTTCTAGTCGCACACGCAGCTGGTCGCGAAGTCGATCAATGAGCCAACTTAAGGCGATTAATACAGCCTTCCAACACATCCCCGAAAAAGTTACTTCTCGGAGCAGGCGGAAACTACGGAAAATCGTATGCCATGGTTCGTCTGCACCACCCAACCAATCGTTTCCAACTCTAGGTACCTCAAGCGAGTGAAGAGTAAGAGATTCGAGTCTAGGCAACGATGTTTCTTCAAGTGTATCAATAAACCAAGCAAAGCCCTCGGAGAGTTCTAGTCTTTTCAGGACGGGTAGCTTCAGTAGAGAGTTGTTAGACCTCGTCGGGGGGATAATATAATAGTGTGGACACTCGAAGCTTTTCAGGCGGAGATCGACAAGATTAGGCGTTTGTGATAATATCTGCTTCCACTGCATGATGTTCGTATCGTATGTAGCCTCGTAACCACCAAAAAATACTTCGAGGACAGTGAGGCGAGATGAGAACAAGGCAGGGGAAACGGCAATGGGGTATGAGTCTATCCGGAGTACGTCGCAGGACACGTTGATTTTTTCGAAGTGGGACAATGAGGTAGTAATATTCTGGGGGCCCGCATTGGTAGTGCCCACCCCTACAGAACGATTCCTATCAAAAAAGTCACGAAATACCAACGTGGTCGAGCCCATAGGCCCAATAGTTAGTGAGTCAAGATGTAGCGGGCTGCCAGACTCTCCGAGAAAGGCGAGGATTTGGGTTATACGTCGTATATTGCAAAACGCAATGTCTAGTGACCTCCAGCGATAGCGCTCATTCTTGACAGACTCAATGGTTGACTCAATTCTAGATGCGGTGGCAGCAAGCTGAGGAAGGTGACTGGCAGCTTGTGGTATGAGATCACAGTCCAAGGGATTTTCCCAGAAACGAACGTCAATCGGCATCTGTTTCGAGCGCGATAGCCAAAGACGGGTGAGTCCCTCTCCTCGTGAAGTATCGATATACGACCAGAGCGATGGGACCTCTATAATCGCCTGACGCCAGTGTGCACAGACATGAGAGCAGATGAGAGGCGCGTATAGTTCTGCTCGGCTGGTAGA
>WSTJ01000137.1:24922-39814 GCA_019623705.1 Ceratobasidium sp. 428
TCTATAATCGCCTGACGCCAGTGTGCACAGACATGAGAGCAGATGAGAGGCGCGTATAGTTCTGCTCGGCTGGTAGATAGGATCTGAAGGATGATAACGAGGATCTCTGCTGGTATAGTCTGCGACGTAGAATCTTGAGATGTTCGATCCGTCATATGCAAGGAGTAAGGCCTGTAATTGACGAAAGCATAAAATTTGTCTGACAACCTTTTGGTAAGATGGTGGTTGCCTGGAACCAAGCTCTTTATTTGACGCCACTTGCCTATGTTACGAGTAACGTCGGCTGGCGCTTTTATTCCCACACTAAGCCTTATGTAATGGCATCTAGACAGGATTACGAGGAGAGATACCATGCGCCACACGGTACTTTCTCAAACAAAGCACTGTTGTGTCACGGCTGCGCCCTATGTGAAGGTGTTTGACCTCCGTTCCTCCTGAAATTGACGAGTAGAGTGGTTTACAAGTCCGGCTCGGAAATGAAGCGCATATATTGGTACCCACAACTACCTCAGTAAGATTGAGAGTTTTTTATCTCCGGGCGGACTTAATCCAACCAAAGTCTTCATTCTCGCCATAACTCCTTTCGGACTCGTCAGAGCCCGTTTCTTCCGACGATGGAAATTCGGAAATACAGGAGAAAGAGCTGTTATCCGAGTCTATCCCCAAGGGTAAGAAATCTAGCTAACTCAGACCAAAACATACGTATCATGTACTTACAGTTTGACTGATTCTCCGACCCACAGTACTCGTCTGTGGGACAACGGCATTCCCCACTACCTCCTTCAAGACAGTCTACGAACTCCACTGGAGGCCGAATATCGAGACGTAAAGCCTCAAATTGCGGATCGGTCATATTCACGTCCCAGATACGTTCTAATCGTACACGCAGCTGATCGCGGGGTTGGTGAGTGAGCCAAGTCAAGATAACCAGTATATCTTTCCAACGCATCTCCGAAAGAATTACTTCTCGAGGCAGGTGGAAACCATGGAAAGCAGTGTACCATGGATGTCTGTTTGCACCAACAGTCAACCCCTCGTCCCCAACTCTATGTACCTCAAACGAGTGAAGCGCAAGAGATTCGAGCTTAGGTAACGACAGTTTATAAATAAGCCAGGCAAAGCCGTCGGTAATCTCCAGTCTTTTCAAGACAGGTAGTTTTAGTAGAGATATATCAGTTCCCGTCGAGCGAGCGATATAATTACGGGGGCACTCGGACATTTTGAGGCGGAGATCAACAAGATTAGGCGTTTGCGATAATATCTGCTCCCACTGTTTGACGTTTACATCGTATCTGCCGTAGCCACCAAAAAATACTTCGAGGACAGTGAGGCGAGATGTGAACAAGGTAGGAGAGAGCGTAAGGGGGTACGCGTCTATCTGGAGTACGTCGCATGACACATTGAGTTTTTCGAAGTGGGACCGTGCGGCGATAATATCAGGGAAGTCCACGATATCATCAGATGTATCTACAGGGCGACTGCCATCATGAAGAAATTTACGGATAATTAATGTCTTCAAGGCCATAGATCCAATCGTTAGTGAGCTAAGGTGTAGCGGGCTGCCAGACCTTGCAAGAAAGGCGAGGATTTGGGTTACGCGGTGTATATCACAGAATGCAATGTCCAGTGATTTCCAACGATAGTACTCGTGTTTGACGGCCTCGGTGGTCAAGTCAGTTCTAGATGTGGTCGTATTAGGTTGAGGGAGGTGGCTGTTTTGTGGTATGAGATCGTGATAGTCCATGGGGTGTTCTCGGAAAAGAACGTCAATCGGCACCTGTTTCGAGTGTGATAGCCATAGATGAGTGAGTTCCTCTCCTCGTGAAGTGTCGATGTACGACCAGAGAGACGGTGAGTTTGTGATCATTCGACGCCAGTGTGCACAGACATGGGAGCAGATGAGAGGCGCGTACGACTCTGACCGGCTAGTGGACAGGATTTCAAGGATAATCGCGAGGATATCCGCTGGTAGGGTCTGCGACATAGAGCCTTGAGGTGCTGAAGACTTCGTGTGTATGGAGAGAGGCGCTGTAACTGGGGAAAGTATAGGCTTTGCCTGACAGTTTTTCGGGATAGGTATACGCTTGTGATGGCGCAGAGCAGCCGCTCGTTTCTCCACCAGCTGCCAAATAATCATAAGCGCTCGAGCCAACTCAGCAGAGATCACCAAGCGACCTAAGAGCATTGAAAACTTTGCGCGGAGCCTCAGGGCATTCGTACGCTCAACTGCTCATCGGGCCACCCTTTTCTAAAACCAACTTCCCAACTACTACACAACGCCCATGCTTCACTTTGTAACAAGTCTAATTTCTATAAATATCTTCCTCTTCGCCGTAACTCCTTTCGGATTCGTCAGAGCCAGTCTCTTCCGACGATGGATATCCGAAAAGCTGGGAAATGCTGGAAAAGGAGCTATTGTCCGAGTCTGTGTCCAGGGATAAGAAACATAGGTAACTTAGACAAATGGATATGAGCCATGTACTTACAGTTTGATTGATCCTCCGATTCACAAACTTCCTCGGATAGGCACTGACAGACCGATCTACCTCCTTCAAAGCAGTCCACGAACTCAAGTGGGGGCAGGCAAGAGCGTAAAGTCTTGAAACTTGAGCTGGCCATATTCATATCCCAGATATGCTCCAACCGTATACATGTCAGGCTGGGAAGTTCAGTGAGACTAGCCATTATCACGATTACGTCTTCCCATTGCATCTCCAAAAGGGTCACTTGCTCCAGCAAGTGGAAAGTTTGGAGAATTGCACCCCACTGGTTATCGCCTGCGGAAATAGTTAGACAGCGTATGGGCGGTAGCATCCAGATGACGATAGAAGCTAGCAGATCACCTACAACGCGAGGTTTACCAAACGAGTCGAGCGCAAGAAATTCGAGCTTGGGAAATGAGATTTTACCACCGAGACATGGAATAAGCCCAGTGAAAGCTCCAGCAAGCTCTAGCTTCTCTAAGAGGGGTAGCTCAAGTAGACTAATATTTGTCGAGTGGTCAGCATCAACAGAGGCTGGTAAACGCTGAAACCCTTTCAAACGGAGGTGGATAAGATTAGGGGTACGAGACAATATTTTTCTCCATTGCTCGAAATCTGCATCGTCACTACAGCGGCTCTCGGTGGACACTTCGAGGAAAGTGAGACGAGATGAGAATAAAGTAGGGGAAAAGGTAACGGGGCACATATCTATCCGGAGTATGTCGCACGACACATTGAGTTTTTCGAAGAGAGACCGGGCAGCGGTGATATCAGGAGAAGGGCCCGGGTGGAAGCTAGGAAATTGAAGGGATATTAGCGTTGTTGAGCCCATAGGCCCAATCGTTAATGACTCGAGGTGTGGAGTGCTGTGAAAATCCCCTCCTAGAAACGCGAGGATTTGGGTTATGCGGTACATATCGCAGAACGCGATGTCAAGTGACCTCCATCGGTAGACCTCATTTTTAATACATTGAACGGTCGATCCCACCCCAAATGACGGTGTAATGGGCTGTGGAAGATGGTTGGTTCCTCGCATGAGATCACAGTCTAACGGGTCCTCCCAGAGACGAACGTCAATCGGCACCTGTTTCGAACGCGATAGCCATAGGCGAGTAAGTCCTTCTCCTCGTGAGGTATCGATATATGACCAGAATGACGGCGAGTTGACAATAATTCGGCGCCAGTGTGCACAGACATGAGAGCAAATGAGGGACGCGTACGGTTCTATTCGGCCGGTAGAGAGGATCTCAAAGATAATAACGAGAATCTCTGCTGGGATGGTCTGCAACCCAGAGCTTTGAAATATTCTATACGCCGGTGTGGAGGGAGGTGTCATAGAATTCGCCCAGCCGCGGTAATTTGTAAATCACTTTGTGTGTTTGCCACATGTGTTAGCAGCACGATTGCCCATTTCGCCACTAATTACCAAACAAGCATAAGCATCCAAGCTTCGGAGCGGAGATCAGCGTTCAAAAGCGACTTGAAAACATTCAAAACTTCGCGCAGAACGTTGCGACATTTCCAGGTATGGCTTTCATTGGGCTGCGTTCTCCCAAATCGAGTTGTTTATTACTTATGGTAGCCACGCTCCGCATTGTGATAGCTCCAACTCCTACGTGGGAGTAGCAAAATCAAGGTCCTCAGCTTCGCCGTAGCTCCTTTCAGACTCGTTAGAGCCCGTCTCTTCTGATGATGGATACCCAGACAGGTGAGAGATACCGGAGAAGGAGCTATTGTCTGAATCTACGACCAAATATGAGCAATATAGCTAACTCATATAAGCGCCTTATATGCGCCATGCACGTACAGTTTGATGCATCCTTCGATTCACAAATACACTCAGATGAGCAACAATGTTCCGTTCTATCTCCTTTAAGACAGCCTACGAGCTCAAGTGAAGGTAGACGAGGGCGCAAGGTCTTGAAACGTGGATCGGCTATGTTCATGTCCCAGATGTGTTCTAGTCGTATATGTAGCAGGCCAGGGAGGCCAACGAGATAACCCAATATCATAATTACATGTTTCCAGCTCATCTCCAAAAATGTAACCTCCTGGAGTAGATGGAAGCTCTGGAAAATGTCGCCACACCACTTTAATGCGCCTGCACATATACGCAGTTGGCGTATGGGCGGTCTAATTGAGGCGATAGAAGCTAAACTAAGACCTAAAACGCGGGGTACAGAAGGCGACGTCAGTGACAGAAATTCGAGCCTGGGAAACAAAGCCTCCTCCCCAAGAGAACGAATAAACCAGACAAAACCCCCAGCAAGCTCCAACCTCTCTAGGACGGGTAGTTCAAACGGCGAATCGTCAGTTCCGGTCGAGTAAATGGGATCAGTGGGATAAGCAGAATAAATGGGATAACTGTCTAAGTATCGAAAGCTTTTCAGTCGGAGATCGACAAGGTTGGGGGTTTGCGACAATATATACCGCCACTGCGCGAAATGGTCTGAATCGAATCTGCCGTAGTCGCCAAAAAATACCTCAAGGACAGTGAGACGAGATGAGAACAAGTTGGGAGAAACGGAAGTGGGATATGTATCTATTCGGAGTACGTTGCACGATACATTGAGTTTTTCGAAGTGAAATCGGGCAGCAGCGATGTCAGGACAAGCAATAGCGTCATCTCCTATAGGACGCTGGCCCAAACACTCATGGGAAACTAGTTCCGTCGAACCCATAGGCCCAATAGTTAATGATCCAAGGTGTAGGGGGCTGCTAGGCCACTTGAGAAACTCGAGCGCCCGAGTTATGAGACGCATATCACAGAATGCAATGTCCAGTGATCTCCATCGGTAGCTCTCGCGGTAGACAAACTCAATAATGGATTCGATTCTAGATGTAGGCACGATAGGCTGGGGAAGATGGTTGGTTCCTCGCATGAGATCGCAGTCCAAGGGGTTGCCCCAGAAACGAACATCAATCGGAGCCGTTTTCGAGCGTAATAGCCACAGGTGAGTAAGCCCTTCCCCTCGTGAGGTGTCAATATATGACCAGAGCGACGGGAAACTCACAACCGTTTGACGCCAGTGTGCACAGACATGAGAGCAGATAAGAGGGGTGTATACCTCTGTCCGACTACCCAATACAAGTATCTCGAAGATGATGATGAGGATGTCCGCCGGGAGGGTTTGTGCGACAAGCCTCAGAAATACTGGCTGGATTGATTCTGGGTGACGTGCAGGGGATGTTTCAATTAATGAAAGCATAGGATCGTCTTGTAGGTGGCCCTTTTCGCAGAATACGCAAGCAGATCAGTCTGCTTGTCACGTGCAACAACCACGCGTTTTACCCCAGGGTGGCCAAATAATTATAAACATCATTGACTAACCTAACCTAATACAGACGCAGCAAACAAGATGAAAAAGTATAGTTCTTGCAGGTTGCTTTTCTGCAATGTCATCATCAATACTTGCAATCAGTAAGAGCAATAAAAATGAGGCCGATGAACAAAGTAAAGCCCACCACTCTCTGTCTACTATCCTCATTATTGGAAGTAGTCGGAGGTTGTACAAGCCCTTGCGTACAGCTCGAGTTTGAGCTAGGATCAATATTCGCGGCTTCATTGAGAAGGTGCGTATCGGTCAGATAAAGGAGCATCATATAAGCAGACGAATTAGCTGGCAAGCTCCTCTCGTGTTGTTCTGGCTATCTTGGAGTTGAAAGGTTACTTGTGAACCACCAATAAGATCCACGAGCCAAGTGAATTTTCGATTGGTTTTGTTATGCACGCCCAGGTCTCTAATGACTGCGAACGGTGTCGGTCCACCAGATGGCAGAATCCTGTAAAGCCGCGGCCGTTAGCAATGCAGTTACAACGGTAACACACATGGACATACTGGATGCGCACTGGAGGGGCATATGCCCACCATTCAAATTGCGCGGGCTGACATTGAATCAGTGAAGCGCTGCAATGCCACGAATATCAGTTAACTGAATGTATGCGCGCAATAGAAGGTATCCGTATAGATCTCGCGTAACGCTGACGTATTGATTATTTGAGACTAGCTTACGCAGGAGTGATTGTCGGAAACGCTTGAGCTGCGGCGTCACGCGTAGCAAGAGCAACAAAAATCAGGATGAAGACCCGCATGAAGAAGACTGTAATCTGACCTCTCGAAAGACGGAGACCTGATAGCGACAGCAGCTTTTATATGTCTAGATCAGTCGACCCTATGCATGGTAACGGCCTCGCTTCTCGGTACAGGAGTTACGTAGACCTCGCACAGTTAACCCGAGGACCCCGGTCCCTTGCATATACCTGCACGCACAGTTGCCCTAGTTCTGCAAAATAGGTACAACTGTAAAAGTAGCTCATAAGTCTCACATAGAGCATAACGAATTTAGGTATAGTTAATTTACTTAAGTAGAGGTGAAGGTTGCGTGTTGAAGGTTTGACATGGTCTCGGCAAGGTAGTACGAGATTCCGGAAACACCTCGGTAGTATCCAAGGACTACACCCATAATATACAAACGAAGCTCAAGATAATTATGTCCAAGTCTCCTCTATAAAATGATTCAGGATAAAGTAGCCTAAACTATTGAGGCTATTAGATGTGATAGCAGCTCTGGTGGAACTCAAAACTGTTGATATGGGCACATCAAACGAAACCCGTTCAAATTTGACCGACTCGATAGTGCGGCCATCGGGCGGCTAGTTGTAGGTGATCTGTCACTCAAGGTCAATTTATCTTCGATGTTTTACCAAATGTCAAATCTGGCTCGCACTGATGGTTGAACGTAGCAAATTGATGGCAATCTATCATTTACAGAATGCGATCTACCCAAGAGACAAAGAAAACCGCCAGGCCGAATATTCCACCGAACTCGCGCATACAGTGCACAAGTCTTTTTGATCATTTAGCAGGCACCTCCATCCTGCCACACACCACTGCCGCCGGTGCTGGGGGTCTCGTATTGAGTCCACCACTTAGCGGTCCACAAGTGTCTATGGTTGCATGTGAACTTCCGGGTCTATGTGTAGTGGAAGCTTTGTACTTACCCGCCGTAGGTGCACTTCTGTCCACCAGTGTAGACCGTGGCTGAGCCATAAGCTGCGACGCCTGAGCACTTGCCAGTTCCGGGGTTGGTTCCACCAACGGAGGCCTTAGCTTGGTTGATGAGGTCCTGAGCGATCGACTGGGCTTGGTCGTACTAAGGAAACATAATTAGTTATGGATATATGCGTTACTTGTGCGTAAAAAACTTACGCGATCAGGGAACTCAGAGCGCTGAACAGACTGCGAAAGCTGGCCGGCGGTGTAGCCAGGGTTGTTGCGATCATTGGGGATGGCCTGGTCAAGGAACTTGTTGGTGCTGTAGTTGACGTCCATGATCTGGGCGACGGTTCCCCAGCCCTGGCTCGGGCGCTGCTGGAAGACACCGACGGAGTCTTGGTCACCGCAGTTCCTAGTGAGAAATCATGTTTAGAATGATACTCTAGTTTGGACTGGACAATCAACTTACAAGTTGTTGACATGAGACTCGATCCAAGCAGTCTATGAGAGTCGGAGAGGACTTGTTTGATTATCACGAATACTGAAATAACCAGATCCGTTGCTTACCTCGAAGGTAGCCAGGAGGACCTTTGAGGTCACAGAGCGCGACAGGGCAATTTTGTAGACCTGGTCGCGGACACCAGCATTGGCCGTCGAAGGGATCGAGGCGCAGTTGCGAGCGGCAACGGTGGGGGCAGCCTGGGAGACCTCGAGGAGAGGCAAGAAAACAGCAACAGCAAGGGCGAAGAACTTCATGGCTGAGTAAGTAAGGCTGGTAGTAGCTGTAGTACTAGGGACTGTAGGAGAGCTGCTTGCCCTCTCATATCATCGATAGTATACTTTTTATACTTTCTACACCATAATTTTATCAAATGGGTAGCAGATGGTCGCTGAACGCGTACCATGCAGAGCGCTGATACGCGACGTCGGCTGGGAACACAACAAGAAGCGCGCATATATTCAAGCAATACCGAAGCACCCGCCTCTGTACGCGTATCCTCGTCGCCACACGTTTTCCGGTTTGTAGAGTTCTATGACACATTCGAGTCTAGTCCTTGTGACCTATGGAGACTCGTCGCTGTTTCGAAGCGAAGCGACCGACTCATGCTTGATTCGCTTGACGACGCCAAGCACAATACCACATGATGCATCAGGCACGTACTTGACTGGGCCTAGCCGCGCTCCCCGGCCCGAGCGGAATGGAGTTCAACATAAGCGTCGTCTGGAGGACACGTGATATGGGAAGCTAGCGGTTTATTCGATTTTCAGACAAGCACAAGGCCTGAAGCCAGACTATGAAAAGAGCGACGGTTGAACCAATTAGCACTGGCGCTTTCATCGACTTAGCCTTAGTTTCAGCCAAGTCGACCTAGAACGCATCAATTCTCTTGGTATCATACGAACAATAAACTAAGGAGCGCCGACACATTACACGCAGACTGGTGCCTGGAGTGGGCTCGACGGGCGCACCGGGGTTGACGTGTTGAACTCAGTATTGTCAATCGTAGATAAATGACTCTGGCGAGGTGGTTCATTATGCCGCCGCGGGCGTGTCGGCGTATTCTCGTCTAGATTGCCGATACGATTGGCGAAAGTTATTCGGGTGTAAATACTGTGTAAATACACTATTATTCCCTCCTCTCCGGCCCACCCGCCGCCAGGCTAGGTAACACAAGAGCAATAGCTCTATACACCGGTAAACAAGCCTTGAATTGACACTTTTAGAAACCGGCTCACACGCGATATTTGAAACAACGGCGGGTCAAGGGGCCAATTATATCCTCCCTGTATGCTCTGAAAGTTCAAGCCTACTCTAGGATAACTAGCACTTTAACTCACGCTCCCTGAGTCAAACTAGCTCGCCTCACCCAGTCTTCCGTGCCCTAGATGGTCCTATCCTGGCAGGGACGAGGACAGACATGTTTGTGTATGTTTGGGCCAAGGAAGGTGGGCTTCCTTGGCGCTTAAGTGATCCCTCATCCCACCACTATCATGTCTGATACAGCTCCTGCACCATCTGAGGGCTCCAGTGCGCCAAGTAGGGGGCGTGGAAAGCGTAGTGGGTTTGGAAAGAATGTTCGTGCGAGGGGCCGAGGAAAGAGGTTTACCACGCCGGCGCCGTTCCGAGCTCAGGAGGAAGAGGAAGAAGTGGACGAAGAAGAGGTTGAGAGGGAGAGAATCAAGTATTCGAGGCGGAATTTGGGTTCAAACGCCGCGAGGTATGAAGAGAAGGAGCCTGACCCGGGTGAGTATTATGGTCCTCAACAAAAACAACTGGCTCTGATTGTACGGGGTTGTAAGACGAGGAGCCCGAACCCGAAGTCGACCTCTCAGCTCTACTGAATCGCCAGAGACTAGACGACGAGAATCGGGATACCATAGGCGCGACCGAGAAAGTCGAGCCGGATGACGATGTACGTATGTGGCACATTTTTCGTTTTAACTTTTGACATTAATTAGACAACTGTCAAAGGTCGACCATTCCCTAGCTCATTTTGAGACCCGAGCGCCACTGACCAATCGAAAAGATAAGAAAGGGGTGATTGAATGGGATGAATCGATGGAGGCAATGAAACAGGAAAAGGAAAAGGCTGAGGCCGTCTGGGGTATGTATTCAATCCTTTTTTCCCTAAATATTTGAGGATTGAACTTGGCTTTGTACAGACTTGAAAGCAAGATTCAAGAACGCTCCTCAAGTTCAGCCCAAAGGCGCCGAACGGCGCGTTGTGCGACAACGTGTGTATCGTTTACATTTCATCATACGTTTGTTCACATTTCGACGTTTAGCCAAACTTGCTGGAGATGCCGAGCCGAGCGATCCTAAGAAAGAGATGGAAGACTTTTTGGATGATCTGCTCAGCTAGCCGCGCGGACGCGGACCCGAACTTGAACTTTGAACACCGCAAGAACTTTTAAATCCGGTACGTCTTAATTTGTACCTCACCCACGACATATCAATTCACCCGTTAAGACGTAAGATGATAAATTAAAGCGTCCTGATTTATATTGAACCCCCTCGGCACAACACGCGTTGAGGTGGCACGTCACTTTTGGTGCAGGGCCGTTCACAACAATCCCGCGTGTCTAGACACCACGTCACAGCGATAGGAATACCGGTTAAGGGCACTGCTATGATGGGCATGCGTGGGAGGGTGTAGAAGTGGTGTAGATCGGTCCGAGCGCATGCTGGACCCTTGTGTTCGTTCGTCAAGATCGTGCGATTTATATGCACGATAAAATTATAACGTGGGGCGCGTACCTAGGCTTTCGCACGAAAAGAGCAACCAGGCCGAAAACTTTGAGAACCGAGCGAAAGAAGGAACACTGGAGCCTTTGTTGATGACGCTCAACGCCACTAAGACAAGACCTGGCGCCCCCCGATCAATTTAGTGGTTCGGACTACGTACCCGATACACCGGCAATGAGCGTGTGTATCGCTGGGTTTATTCGATTTGCGGGGGTTTGTTGATTCGCACACTAGCAACCTTTCACGAGTTGGAACACCAGAAGCCTCGCCACGCGCGCAACAATCAACAGCGCGCCAAAGTCCTCGAATTCCGCCGCGCAAATTTCAGCAGTATTTGCGTGTATTTGTGCACGATAAGCCCGGGGTGCAGTCTCAGGGGGACTAGGGGGCGGCGGCTCCAGTTGTCAATTAGCCATGCGTGATAAAAATGCAAAGTGCTGCTATAAATGCGTGCGGCGTACCCAATGGGGTTCGCCTGACGAGCTGCGCAAGGCCGATCGCGGCCGTGGAGGCGTGTCTTGGGTGGGTCGTGGGGTGGGGTGGAAGGGTAGTGGGAATGTTTGCCAAGAAGTTGAGTTGGTAAAGGAATTATCGGCAGCCGGTGAAGA
The DNA here is from genome assembly GCA_019623705.1 of Ceratobasidium sp. 428. Taxonomy (NCBI): domain Eukaryota; kingdom Fungi; phylum Basidiomycota; class Agaricomycetes; order Cantharellales; family Ceratobasidiaceae; genus Ceratobasidium; species Ceratobasidium sp. 428. The sequence continues at coordinate 36,258 of WSTJ01000137.1, forward strand.
CCCTGATCAGGGCGCAAGTTGAACTCAGCAAGTGGTTCAGCGCACGCGACTTAGGGGGTGTATGCTGTGGTCAAGCTGTGGTGCAGGTGGTAGTGGCGGCAGCAGTAGCCTAGCAATATACGATAGCCAAGCAGCGGTGGCCATGGCGATTGGTCGATGCATGCAGGGAGGCGCGATGCATTGATAGGAAGTGCATCTCGGCGTCATGAGGTGAGCACATTGAAGTGTCTGGGGTCCTACCTTACGCATGCGGAAAGGACAGAAGCCGGGGACGAGACTCAAAAGCAGGGGGGAACAAGGCCGTATTGCTGCGCACACCCACCACATCCCTCTCTCGCCAATACCCTTTACGTTCTCAACGACAATCATGCGTGTTACCCTTGCTACTCTCCTCACCTTGGTGGCCTACGTTGCTGCTCAAGCGGCTGACCCGTCTATCAACACACCGTAAGTCCAACTTCTTCGTTCGGCCCCCTGAAATATTTCAAAGTTCGTCTGGCTGACAACCACTACAGGGCTCAGTTGGTGCAGTGCCAGCCTGCTCAGATTACTTGGACGGGCACCAGCCCTCCTTTCTTCGTCAGGTATATAGCCCATTCATCTCGGTGCAACGTTTTTGCTAATCGCCACATGTCACAGCATCATTCCCGGTGGCCAACCTGGCGCGGCTGCTCTCCATGACTTTGGTCAGCAGACAGGCAACTCCTTGACCTGGAACGTCAATATTCCTGCGGGACAGCAGATCACCTTCCAGTGTCGCGACTCTCAGGGCAAGGTGGGATACTCTGGTAAGTTTTCGAGTTTGTTTTCGACATTTACCTTGAACTAAGACCTTGAATAGCACCTGCCAATATCCAGAGCAGCAGCGATTCGAGCTGTCTCGGCCAGAACCCCAGTACCTCCCCTGGCGGCTCTTCTGCGCCCGCTTCCACTTCAGCCCCTCCCGAAACTTCTGGTGGCGCTTCAGCCTCCTCTGTCGCTTCGAGCATCGTCTCGAGCGCCAGCACCAGCGCTGCGGCCTCGACTAGCGCTGTGGCCTCCTCTAGCTCCGCCGCTGTCTCTACCTCCAGCCGTGCTTCTGCAACGGCGCCAGGAAGCACGAGCCGTTCCGCTTCCGCGACTAGCGCTTCTCCCAGTGCTTCGGCCGCTCCCAACTCTGCACGCAGCAACGCTAAGGTTGGCTTCGCCGGTCTCTTGGGTCTCGCCGCAGCTGTCGTCATGGCGTAAATCTCGGTCGTGACGTTATCATTCTTCTGATGACTCATGTTCTGGGACTTTTTTGCGCCTGGTCTCTTGGAACGGACTTGACCGCACTGCTTGATGACTGAAATTTCTGCTGTTCTCATCCGGATCCCTTATCGTAATTTCCTCCACTCTCTGTTGTGCTTGTATCTCGTCATTTTTTCTTTTTACACTTTGTCTTGCTCTTTGTCATCACGAGTTGAGATCGAGGAGTTCTTTCGCATTGTGCATTTTTGGACTCTTTTTCGTGCTTGCCTCTTGGTTCGTAGGTTACTGCTTGGAGTTGCAATGGCATACACGACTATTTGGTGACGCTTTAACGAGGTGTGATCGTGAGATTTCGATTCTCCAAATCGAGGCGAAATGTATTATGTCGGGAAGAGCTGTATGTCGTTACATCGGTCATCATATCCACCCCTATGTGAACCTGTAGAGGTAGCATTGCGTTCCTTGAGGTTTCCGGACGAGGAGAACCGGTGAGCGAATGTGGGGGAGCCGGTAAGCGCTAATCCGCCATCAAACATTCCCGAAGCGAGTAGCCCAGGCACGAACGAAGTATTCTCGGTGCGGTATGGGCTCATGATCTGCACGTCCATGTTTACCCGGAGCGCGATCGTCGGCGTTTGCCACCCGCTTTAGAACTATCAACAGCACCTTGCATACAATCATGACAAAGAGATAATGAGGCATATACGCATCTATTATGTATAGGATCATCGGTCAACGACATGCCAAGGCCTTCTTTTGGCGATAGACCGAACTTACCATGCCGAGTCTGGTTCCGACGAACCCGCAATGTGTGCAGAACGCGGAGGAACTATTCAGTTCTTTTGTCGATGGGACCTTTCTTCTCTTCGGACTCGGCCCGTGGGCGATGTGACTAGGGGTGTTTGTCCGCAACATGTGTGTTGGGGACGTAAAATGTTGTTGATAACACGCGTTGAACTTATAAAGGCAAGGGGCGCTAAGGGTGGTCTTTCTGGGCGCCATGAGCAAAAATGGTAATATTTGTTGTGGTGCTCGCTTTACTTCGCGGTAGGTTTGATTTGAGCGTGGTCGTTGACTTGGGCAACGTGCTGAAGTTGTCTTTCTTGGTCAAGGGATATGCTTTCGCGAATTTAACTTTCCTGTCATCCTCACAGACATTTAGGCACGTGCATGGGCTTGTTCTGGTCGTGAGCCTGAAACGACGTTAAAATTCATATATGAGGTGTTTGTTGCTCTTCAACATGCTGAAGAAGCGTGGCGTTCCAGCCCGGTTTAGTAGTTTAGCTACGGCTTTATGCGCTCGCCTTCGGTGCTCCATCGCCAACGTTTCCGAGCTCCCCGGTAATTTGCACGGAGTTCAGTCGAGTTTTCTGCATTCGTACAACAGATGAGAAGAAGCTTTTCGGGTGGCTGGAGTACTCTATCAAAGAATTTCATCGACTAATATCGTTCGCCTAAATAAGCATTTCTCGGGCTGCAGTATCGTGCATTCGCCTGTTCCACATATGCACGAAGTCGGCTGACTCGACATATGACTGGTTCAGAGTAGATGAAGCGTTTCACGCCGTCAGTGATAACGACGCAAGCTCATTTTTGTAAGCCTACTAATATTAGGCTCAGCTTCTCAAGGCCCAATAACTTTTCCGAAAACAGCTCATTTAATCACGTGACATTTACGTAAGACTCGAACAGGAGTTGAACTTGCTCTTTTAGCGGCGCGGATCGTCAAAAAAGAATCATGATTCTAACGAATACGACAGCACCTCTAATCCCAACCGCCAATACTAGCTGTATCCCGGAAGCCAGTCCGCAAACACTACCTGGAGATATCCTCATTATTATTTTCAGGTTACTCTCGGCTTACCCAACAGAATTATACGCCCCTCTCATCTGCTCTCATGTCTGTGCACACTGGCGCCGGATCGCCGTAGGCACACCCCTGCTGTGGTCTTATGTAGATACCTCACGAGGCGGGGCGCTCACTCGTATGTGGCTCTCGAGGTCGGCCCAGGTAGCCCTTGATGTTCGTTTGTGGGAGAATCCCTTGGACAGTGACCTAACGAAAAATACTATCCGATACCTAAGCGAGCCCACTCGACGCACGAGTCATTCGAATGATGTGGTTATCCAGGACGTCAAAGATCAAAGTTGCCGATGGAGGTCGCTTGATATCGCCTTTTGCACTATAACACGCATGGACGAGATGATGACGTTTCTTGGTGGCCTACACGACACCTTACACCTTGAATGTCTAACTGTTGGGCCGATGGGGGCAAATGCGATGATCGTTGACGAAGACTCCGAAGATAGTAGTCCTTCCGGGAATA
>WSTJ01000138.1:0-39769 GCA_019623705.1 Ceratobasidium sp. 428
CAGTTCACCCCCGTCTTGACCGCATACGTCACTCGGGACTATAAAGGTGAGCAATACAACACTACTCTAAAGAACGAATCTAATCGAGTTTACCACAGAGAGCCAACTTCTCCGAGGAGAGGTCGAGACTGACGCGATCTGGACTCAGAACATCAACGAGATTGACGATGTTACTGGCTGGAACTTTTTGGAGGATGATTCGAACGGATCGTTCATCATTGAGCGGGCCAACGGTGCTTAAAGCCCAGGTGTGGTATTGTTAGAGCTGGGTTTCATTGGGCTTCCTGTTCTTGCCATGTATGTTTCTTGTGCAATAATTCGTCTTTTCGGACTCTTAACTGGCACCTTGAGACGATATGAGAAGTTCTTAGTGAGTAAGTTGTGGGGGAAACTTTCAGACGAGCTGTCTATGCTTGGAATAATTCTTGGCTCGATACTTAACGCTCCCATCCTCTCTGGCAACTTTCCCGAACTCAAAAGCGGTCAGAACGTGTGCGAACGCAACCAAGAAGTTGGCGAAATGCATTCAGAGACACAAGCTAAAGCTTGGTTCAAAGCTAAGCCTAAGGTTGTTCAATAGGGGGTTTCACGGTAGCAAAACTGGGCCTCAACTGGTACCGCAACTGGTACCTCAACTCGGCCTTAACTCGGACGTACCAGTTAAGCGCCGACGGTCAAAACTTTGGATACCTATACTATATGCACACAATTTACATTAGATTCGTACGGACTACAATCCGATGAGCTAGAGGGATTTTTTTGGGCTCAGATAAGGAAGGAAGAGGACCAGAAATAGCTCAATTGGTGGCACTCAAACGTGAGTTAGGGCCCAGTTGGGGTACCAGTTGAGCTCCAGTTGAGCCTACCGTGAGACCCCCTATCTTTGGGTCGGGATACGTAGATTCGTCGTGAGTTATAATTTCCATACAAAAAAGCAATTTATGATATAAAAAGTCACTCCTTGGGAACATGATCAAATTCTCCAAATACTTGGTACACTACGCTACCCATACGATTCAGACGAGTCTGGAGTAACATTGTATAGGGGTATGCGAAATTCTAATTCTCATCCGCTTTTGAGCCCAATTCTTGTCCATGGGCCGACCATCACAAAAAATAAAAAAAAATAAAAAATGTACTGGGCCGACACCGGGTAATATCGACACATTCAAACCCTCTGCACGTCGGTTGTTACTCTTCTCGGAGCGTGTCTCGGGCTGAAAAAACCCGGCTGCAGGAAACAGTAAGTAAAATGTATGCGTTGATATTCAATAGTTACTTTCTATTGGGCGCTACGCAATTTTCATGCATCTAAAGCTGAGGTGACCCCAAGTGTTTTGTGCTCCTGCTGGTCTATTTCATATGGGACCGCAACCGGGGCCGCGACCTCAAGACGAAGAAAAGCGAGGCAAAACAAGCAGTGAAAGCTCACTGATGCATACACGCTGGATCATCACATGTCCTCCCGCACATCGCCGGCTTAACTAAACGGAACATCTAATCTCCCCAGATCCCTTCCGTTTGACCACGATGCCTACCTTGCGCTTGCTTGAATTTGAATCAAAGTTGGACACGGAAGATGCTGTAGAGCTCAAGTTTGATGATTTTGCGAAAACCACCGGACATGACCTCCAATTGGGATACGCCAGCCTGCAGCGGTTGATTTCGGTCAACGGACTTCGTCTCTACAAGATTGACAAGCCAGAGAAGGATGTTGCGACTATGGGACCGCTGATGGATCAGCAGCTATTTATCTCTCCGACGCACACGCTGGATCGGTTTTGGCCCAACGGACCTGTGGAAGACCCGGACATTATCCATGTTATTATTTTTTCAAAGGGTACGCTACGACGGTGTCAAGGTGGCAGGATATTAGCTAATTCGTGCTTCAGCTCGCCATCTGAACTCACACCCACCGCACTTGAACAATCCTCATAGTCGCCCCTTGCAATCCGCAGAAGGTATAATTCCACCTTGAGCTTACTATGAGCGTGTTTGTTTCACTCAACAGCACAAGCACAACCCACCAGCTATCTTTCAACTCTTAGTCCCTCCCAAGCGGCGCGTCTCCCCGAGTTCCGAAAACTGCAACAAAACACTCTGGAAGGACCGCTGAACGGTCGACCCTTCTCGCACACCGGCCCACCAATCGGCTTATACCATCCCATTTTCGACCAATTCACATCCCAAAGCGACTTCATCTCACATTCAGATTCCGTTGCTGATATCCCCGCGGCGTTTTACGCCGAGACCGACCACCTGATGAGCCGCTCTCAGGAGTTGTACGAGAACGAGGCTGAACGGAAATCTACGACCTGCATGGCCCTCAAAGATCTCCTTGAACACGACATCATCTCGGTCGAACGGGGCGGCGCCAAGCCAGACGGGGCGATTCTGAGCGGGAACGGCGGCGCTTGTATGATCATCGAGGTGGAGAACGAGATTGGAGCCGGCGGTGGATCTGACCCATCGATTCGAGGCGCGATTTCGTATACAAAGTACTGGGAAGACCAAATGGTGCGCTCTAGCCGATTGTCGATTGTTCATATTACTTCTCTTATCATCTTCGTTTTTTCTTCAGGTAGCGAAAATCCGCCAACAGTGCTGCTGTCCTTCATTCATACTCGCCATAGCCGGTCCATGGATGTGCGTGCTCGGCGCGGTAATGCTAGATCGACCGGTCGTGGAACCCCTGACAGATTACCTATGGGTCGCTAACAGTTCACGATCCCAGCTTCGCCTCCGCCGTCTCGCTCGGATTTTCTGGGCTCTGAAGCACTCGCTCGAAAATCTGAGAGACTATTACCTATCGCTCAAATCTAGGATCCCCGTACCGGCGAGATTCTACCCTTACGTTCAGCAATACTCGTACGAGGGCAAGACTGTGAACTTCACCTACCGAAAACGACTCGGTTCGCCTGGATCTTTGAAGCCGGTTTTTCTAGCTCGGACGGAAGCCTTGCCCGGACTGCCAGCCCAGGAGATTGTCGTCAAGTTCCCCGAATCATATAACAGCACCACGCATCAACTACTAGCGAACCATAACTTGGCACCACAGCTCTTGTTCAGTTCCAACATTCCAGACTCTACTAGGCTAATGGTCGTAATGGAGTACATCAACGCACCAGACTTGACGACAGCCACTCCAGACGTTATCTCAACCGTTCGACCATCCATCGAACGAGCTATTCACATCCTTCACGAACAGAACATCGTATTTGGAGACTTGTGGCGCCCAAACATTCTTGCTCTTCAGGACGAAAACGGTCGTGCGACGGGTGGTATGCTGGTCGACTTTGACTGGTGTGGAGTCCACCGGCAAAAACGGTACCCGACGACTATGAACACGACGGAGATTGAGCGGCCGGTGGGAGCGGACCGGGGTGCTGTGATGTTGAAGGACCACGATTGGTCGGCGTGGCAGTGGATTGTCGACCGGCTGGTTTAGGTTTGTGTGTGGTTGGATTCTAGCGTCAGCAATGCGAATTTTCTGAGCTTTGTTGGCCCGATTTGTAGATTCACTATGTTTTTTTCGCCCGTATTTCTGTGGCTGTTTAATCGGCGTTGTGTTCTACACGATCCACTTGCCCGAATACTGGTTTCCGAGTTGGTTAAATATCGTGAAGGTGGCGGTGAACCCCATGTTTGGTTATTGTTTGGCAACATGTGTCATTTATCCCTCACACGAACTCGTAATCAGCACTTCGCTCGATATTCATGCACAAGGGGTGTCGGTGGCCAGATTCAAGTCAAAACTTCACGACTACTTGTACTAGTACAGCTCCCCCTTTAATTCTTCCATCAGACTTCGATCCCTCGGCTTTAGCGAGCATTTCAAATCCTCTAGTCGACTGAGAAAAATCTTATATAACCATTCATCGGAATGAACCCAAACGAGATCACTCACCAATCCGGATCTTTCTTCATCAACGGCTGTGGCTCAATAACGCTTCCATCCTCACTGACCCCTTTTCCGAGTTCAAAAACGGTCAGAATGTATGCGAACGCGATCAAGAGGTTCGAGCTGGCGAAATGCATTCCGGGGCACCGACTATGTCATGATCAAAAGTTGGACTTGTGCCTAGTATATCAATGCGTACCGACGTCCGTGTCCAAAGGTGTACTCGTACGGTACGGTAGGATCGAGGAACCGGTCTGGGTTGAATGTCTCCGGGTCGGGGTAGATGGATTCGTCGCGAGTTATTGCCCTATGAAAAATGCAAGCTGTGAGTGACTACTCATCGAGAACAGGTCGTAAATATACCAGATGTTCGGTAGACTATATGCTCCTCGTCAGCTTCAGATGACCCTAAAGTAACACAGAGCTTACATAGTGCTCTGAGCAGGAATCGTATACCCATTATACTCGTCCTGTTCCATCGTAGCATGGGGTACCGCTACCAGAAATTCGAAAAAGTTAGTGAGCTCACCGTGTTCTCTGGTTAAACTCACTGATTGGTAGTACCGGAATCCATCGCAACACTTCTTTTAGAACCCTTGCAAGGTAAGCAAGTCTCATAACCGCCGCCGGTTCGGGTAGTCGCGTTATAGGATCCAGAGTGCTGAGCACCTCTTGCCGCGCGCGGGACTGAACGTCGGGGTACATTTGCATCGCGATTATAAACGTGGTCATCGCAATTAGTGTCTAAGGATAGCAGGTTTAGTTTTGTTGAGCTTGGGGACTTAGTTTCTCACTGTATCGAATCCGGCTACGAAAAGTTGAGTAAGTAGCGGACGAATAACCAGTAACGTGGAGAGACTTACCACCAAACATGACCCCCGCGTTATGACGTATCATATCTTCAAACGATAACAGTCCTGATCCATCCGATTCTTCCTCGCCAAAACCGGCCTCTAAAAGCGAGCGAGATACATACGATGGTAGAGCTGTGCCTTTTGACTATATCCGTCCCAGGTTTGGTCCCCTTTGCAAAATGGAACTAGACAGAGATGACTCACCATTTCACTTTTCACCCACTCAAACGGAGCGTCCAAAGCCAACCGTTTCAACTCTCTTGCTTGTCGCGCGACCGTCTTAAAATGGGCTCCGGGCATCCAGTCCGGCACATACTTGAGGATCGGAAGGAGGTTAACCAGAAATTTGGGACTCGACCCCTGAATGAATGATGCGACCAAGTTTTGCATATGTTGTACCAACGGATCGGCGGTGCCGTCTGTAGGAAGATTGTAGCCGTACGTGCCGGAAAGAATCGATGAGGCTGCCCAACTTAGAGCGAAAATGTTAAGTTGTATCTACCAGAACTTTCGGTTAATACTTTGCTTACTGTTGGAGATCCTTGTACAACGAACGATCCCCATGTTCTAGCAATTTAACCATGAGGCTGCGGGTCGCTGATTCCTGAGACGGCCAATACTTGGGAATAACCGACTCTTGCATGTTGAGCTGGATTCCTTTCCGAAGTTGACGCCATCGCGGGCCGTATCGGCTGAGTGTAATTAGGCCGCCTAGGTTCATTCTTACAATAGATTTAGGGACAACCACTGACTGAGCTCAAGTGTGAATATCTTACAGTCGTTCTTCGGTCACCATCGGAATACGCGGTCGATCTGCGTATATGGCTCGCTTTTCCACTAGATCGGTGATAGAACGATAGGAGTTGAGTATAGTGATCGTTTTTCCTAGCCCGCTGAACGAAATCACATCGCCTGCCATTATAACAGTTGGAGGAATTGATGAGATTCCTAACAAAATCACGCACTGCCGTATTTTTCACTCAGTTGAGCATATGCAAGCCAGTCACGTTGCTTCGGTAAGTCCTTTAAGTTTCCGAACAAGAAGCGTCTAGGAGGGCCGGGTGGCAGAGAGCGTTGTAAAACTTTATTACGATAGCGAGCATAAATGAAGCCTAGTAAGCTTAGTAGGGCAGTGACCAAAAGCTGGACAGAGACGGCCATTGGTTTTAGTACTAGAGAAGGAGTATTGACACGTGTAAAACGAGGTTTAGACGGAGGTAAGAATTTTTGGCCGCCAAGGCTCGGGTGTCGTTTTCCGCGAATTTATTCATGGAGCGCGTTTGTAAGCCCCACGCGTAAGAAGCATCGGGGAAATGATTCAGTTGTCGTGCGGTGAACCTCTGGGGTGTAAGAATGGTAACCTAGGAGCTTATGATGGTAGGTATGGCCTTGGTATGGCCGAACCCTTCCCCGTGGGAAGCTATCACGAGACTGCACGCACTTCTCTAAAGCCTACCCTAACACATTACAATGAATCGGCAATCATATGCGCGTTTTCTCAGCTAAAACAGCTCATATACTCATGATATTGCTGTCTTCACTTCTTCTCGTCCGCCAGCTTCACCAACCCGATCGTTCCAAGTGTGCTTCAAACGGTAGTTTGCTGAGTCTGCAATAGTTTAGGATAAATTTCTCCTTGCGGGGTTGTATCTATATCTCCAGTTGCTTTAAGCTGACTAGATCCATTTTCTACTACATCTTGTCCGTGACCACTATTATTGATTAATGAACCTGCCGGAACTCGACAAGCGCCGAGCCATCAAGGCACAGGAACCGAGCCATCAAAACCAAATTACTCAAACTTCCGTGATGAGCGCTGGTATGAAGTCGTCCCAAATATAGTCAACACGCCTTAGCGCTCCGATAACAACATGAGCCAGGTTCGGAGGTGGGCTCTCTATGAGTGCACTGCTTCCGCAGGCTGTGTGTAGTATGCTACCACATCGGAATTGCTGTCTCGGATGCTATATTGGAGGGCTAGAAATATAAGAGGGCGGCTGAGGCACATCGTCTTCAGCCCTTGCTAAACTCTACTAATCATACACCTCATACATATTTTTAACTATATACAATGGCTACTAAGGTGTTAAACTTCTACGGATACAACGTCCAAAAGTAAGGAGAACTACAAAGCATCCCTGTCGTTATTATCCAACACTGAATTAATTTGACCGTAGAGAGACCGTCGTGATGTTGATGTTTGAGCCGCCAAACACATCTCAGCTCTATCAAGATCAGTTTCCGGTAGTCTGGAGTGAGCTCCATAAGCTTTTGGCGTGCTCGATCGTTGCTGATATTGCTCCGGATAGAAACACTCAAGTTTAAGCCTAACAGACGCGCACACGCCAAGTCTTCAGTAACTTACACCGACCGCCTTGCGTTTGGGTACATGGAAACCGTGAGTTTTTCTTGCAAGTTATTTGATTTTAAGTGTCTGAATGGAGCGAATAGCAAGAGAGCAACCTTATCGAACCATCTGCTTGGATCGATGTTCAGGTGAGTTTAAGAGATAGTCGATGCCAACTTGGATAAGTCTTCTAATCAAATCCCTTGATAACCAATCAGTTTGGAGATGTTGCCGTTATCTCTGGGGGCCTAGACTCACAGTGTTTTGGCGAAGTGACTCACCGGACGAATAACGATCACATCATATGCAAGAATAGGTCTAGTGTTCGGGTCGATCTGAGTCTCGGTTCGTACTTGCACCCCAGTTTGATGAATACATCCTAAAACGTGCTAACCAATGTTTGCTAGGACTTGTTAGAGGAGAAGGAGTCAATGAACGTTTCGAGCCTGTTCATTTCTGGGACAACGTTGGGTATGTTGTCGCTATACCCGTAACGCCGTCGCCGTTTGTCAAGCCATTTTCTCTCTACAGGAAGGGATCGAATGTCACTGCCAACTCATTCACTCCTATTCTTACTGCCTACGTAACTAACGATCATAAAGGTTTGGATCCACTCTGCTTTGTGTTTTCTGTTGGAGCGCTAAATCTTTCTGCATACAGGGGCCGAATATCTACGCGGAGAGGCGAACGCTGATGCTATCTGGTCACAAAACCTTGACGAGCTTGATGATATCACCGAATGGAACTTTGTGGAGGATCCTGAAAGCGGGGTGTACTCTATCACAGAAGCGACCTCTGATTAGACTATCCAACACTGAAGCTAGCGTACTTTTGTAGCTATGTTTGTATTTGGGCATTTTTGATGATAAGTACAGAGATAGCTGTAGCCTCGTGCTTGCTTCTTCTTTTTTCTCTCGCCCTGCTCGGCGTTTTGTTCTCTATTTCTGGTGTCGATGCATAAGACGCTGCTTTAATTCGAAGAAGAAATTAGAGAGATCGTATGCAGCGAGGCTATTTGATACCTGAAGCGCAAAGTCAAATTTGAGGCGCGCGGGGGTACGACTCTCCTATTTGAACAAATTATATGGAAGGGGAAGGCGGTCCTAGCTATCACCAGCAATCGCAAATATATACGCCAAGCCGCCAATTAGCGTCGAGGTTGAACTTCCCGGAACCTTGACTGCCGACTCGGGGGCTCGAGCCTGAGCCAGGCACAGCCGCCCACCTGCGGGCCATCGGTGAATCTCGTTGTCCACGCAGTGCCTCAGGTGCTGACAGTCCATGTTCTTCCTATCACGGAGTGTGCGCTAACCGGTTAACGTGCCTGGTCGATGTGCGCTCGCTCGTCTCTCTCCGATACGGCAGCTGGCCTCCGAATCTTGGCCCATGCATTGGTTGGGAACATTTTGGATGTTTTGCGAGGCACATTCCGATCGACTGAGATATATAAGTTGATGCTCGCGATTTTCGATTAACCCGTCACCTCGGCGTTCCCTTCCTCCTGAGCACTCCTTCATCTCGCGCCTTTCACTACACTCTTCAAAACCCACTATCATTCAAAATGGCCACCAAAACCATGAATTTCTACTCCTATAACCTTCAGAAGTACGTATGCCCAACGACGATATGTGACTGAGCCCTAACTTAACCACCTTGCAGGGATACGAGCGTTGTCCTCATGTTCGAACCTCCTAGGTCGGATAAGCTCTTCAAGGACCAATTCCCCGTTGTCTGGAGTAAGTACTAGCCCTATGCGTTTGATCTCATTGGTCTCATATCGCGTCTGTTTGGTTAGAGGTCATCACCTTCCGCGCTCGTGGTCATGGCAAGGCGAGCGTTAAATACGCTGCTCGCCTCGCTTTCGGCTATGCTCAAACCGTAAGTTCGCCCGTACTCATTAGCGTCTGGCTTTTCTCATAAGGTTGAATAGGATTCGGACAACCTTGTCGATTCGGGTGCCTGGACAGAGGTTCGGGTAAGTGTCTCCTGGTGCCCGGAAGGTGTGGAATTTTAACAGAAATAATTACCTTACTTTACTGCTAAATTCAAGATTAATGGCTGCAAATTTCAAGGCATAGCTTACGTATATTAAGCCTTCCCCTTTCAACATTTCTCAACTTTCACATTTGCCACGGTTTGAGAGGTTTTTTGAGAAGAAACTTTTGGCGCATATAATTGTGTAATATAGAACATTAGATACAGCGATTCGCAATACTAATACAGTATTCGGGGGTTGAAATGAGAATAGAGCGAGGGTAGAGCCGCCACAGTTATTTTATGGCGAAGCTGGCGGTGAAGTCGAGTGGACGGTAATGGTGGCAATAGCAGCACGTCTAAATGGCCCGGGCGTGCGAGCCGGTGCGACATAAATGAAATACCGCAGCCGGCCTGTTCAACGATGGTGGCGGGCGGCGGGAGCGTCAGCAGGACGAATGGGTAACCACCAGGATGACATACTTCGAGTGCGGTGTATGAATAGAATAAACTCTACTCGGCAGGTGTACCTTTCTTGGTAGGTACCTCGGCCAGGTTGGCGCATGGAAGTTCAGCACATCAAGGTAGGCAAAGTCGAGTCGGAGTACGAGGGAGACGTGAACCCCTCGACGAACAAGAGTTCACACAAAAATCAGCAAGACGACCTTTGGCTTGAGTACACAATAGAACATACCCAGGGTACTTGCGTGGCACGAGGCGCGAGTCGTCTTGGGATTTGGCGCCGGTGACCATCGTCTCGCCTGACGGGAAGATGGGCGTGGCGGTCCTAGGGTCACGAATAAGCGCAACGACCTTGGCAAAACGCGTCACTCAAAGTTTGAACGGTCAACAAGCATAGATGAAATACGCTTAACGTACGTACCTAAGCCCGCGTAAGCGTAGTAAGTCCACATCGGTCTGCGTTGGGCGCGTTCGTCATCCAGGGCCGACTCGAGTCGGTCCACAGCGACTAAGACGAGTCGAAAGGGATGGTGGCGGGCGAGTGGCAGCAAGCGGGTTGGCTTGTCCGTTGTCGATCAAAGCAGTGGTGGTGGCGAGCAAGGAACCTGATTGGCGCATCCGAGTGGCACGTGATGTGCCACCCAGGGTCGCAATTCAATCACGACTTAGCGGTTTTCCGCCAGCCCTCCACCACATCATCACCCGCCTTCCGCCACCATGCGACCTCTACCAGACACTTGGTAACTCTCTACCCGGCACTACCACTGTCCCTCAGCACCTTGGTCAAGCGCGTTTATGGTATGTCGCGCCTCACAGCCCGTACCCGACGCTGATTTTTGTTTCCCTCGCGCCGTTCGCCCGTCCACCAGACCCGCCGCCCCTTGTGTGGCCTCATCGCTGTTGTTAAGCCACGACTCCCGACCTCGGTCGCGCACAAGCTTGTTCGCGACGGACACTGCGCTATTTTGTGCACTCCCTGGTGCGTCCGTGCGCTCCCCTTGCTCACTCCCAGACTCATCAACCTCACTGCCAGCCGCCTCCCACACCTGCCCAGCGCGCCCACGTTTGTGCACGCTACGGGTGGCCATGCCAGGCAGCAATGGTGAGTCGACCGCCCGCCTATCATATCGCCCGTCACCGCTCACGTCCCTACACCTACGCCTGCGCTCGCCCCACTTACACAAGCAGTGCCCCACCCGCCATTTGCGGGCTTCAGTTGACGGGTGAGTCAGACTCTGTAGAGCGAGTGCATTCTCATCCATCTTGCTTCTACCGATACTAACGTTAGCGCTGCCATTCGCGGCGTTTACTCGTCTCAATGCGCACTCGCTGTGACATGACGCGCCGGCTCGTCACCTCCCGCGATCAATCGCAAAGTCCAACTCGCACCGGTTATGGATGCAGGAGCATTGCCTGGGATGTTTCGTTTACCGTTGACACTATGTACATACTATATTGTAACTAGACTCGTAATAAATGTTGAAATCTACTGTTGTTTCACTCTAATGATGCTGGCCGATTGATGAGGTTCTCCTTTTAGCAAAGTTTAAGTGTGATTTCCATCTTCTATACCACTAATTTTGACATAATTTACCATTCTCGATCTCACTCGATCAAAACAGCTGTAGAATGGGTTCCCCTTTTAACTTTCTTGGCGCTAAATTTTGACAGGTTTCTCTTCCGATTAGCAATGAATCACCAGCAAACTCCCTGTGATGTCATGACCGGCCCTCTGTCACAGCGCCTCGCCTCCCAACCCTCTCTCCTTTGACCGACCCCACCGCCGACCGCGCTAGCCGCTACTTCCAAACACGGCAGCGACGCACATCAGCTACCATTTCAAAAAAGTGGTGTGTCCGTCTTGTTCGTTAAATTTCAGAATTTTGAACCCTGTCTCGAAATTACACATTTGCCACCTTTTCCGGCAATTGTGGAATTCTCACATCCCGGATGCTAAAATTCGCGTCATCCGGGTCATCAAGAGTGTCTTTACCAGTCGAGTTGTCGTGTGGCGACTTACCTCAGCTATAGAGCGGCGAGATGACCAGCCTTACCGGCGGTCCAAACGAGAAACGCTTTGGAGGTATCACCAAGCGTGAGGGGACCAAGCTTCTCGTGTGCAAGAACAACAGCAGTGGACGCGCTGACCTCAGTATCGGTACGGACAGTTGCTATTACAAACATTTTGCCACGAAAGCTTACACCTTCCATAGGTTTCGTCAAGGGAGACGGTATTGACCAACGTTATGAGCCAACTCTTGTGTGGACTGGCGTCGGGTGAGTCTCACTCGTGCTGTGTTTCTAGCTGTAATATACTCATCCCCGTTCTAGTGCCAAGTCCAACATTACTGCTCAGTTTACGCCTGTTCTTCGGGCCTATGTGACCCGTGATTATCAGGGTACGTCAACTCATACTCTATCTGCTCCACCTTTACTGATTTACACTTATAGCTTCGCAATTGCTCCGCGGCGAGATCGAGACTGACACAATCTGGGAGCAGAACATCAATGAGCTTGACGATGTTACCGGGTGGAACTTCATGGAGGATGACTCAAACGGCGGGTTCTCCATTACCCCGGCTGGTGGCGCGTAATCTCCGTGCGATGTAACCTTGGTGCATGGATGTTAAGATGTATAATCTTCTGTTCTTGTATTCATATGCAATCCTTCGTGCTGTTCCTATGCCCCACTTTC
Source organism: Ceratobasidium sp. 428 (assembly GCA_019623705.1). Classification (NCBI taxonomy): domain Eukaryota; kingdom Fungi; phylum Basidiomycota; class Agaricomycetes; order Cantharellales; family Ceratobasidiaceae; genus Ceratobasidium; species Ceratobasidium sp. 428. The sequence goes on from WSTJ01000138.1 coordinate 12,234, forward strand.
TCTAATTCACCTTTTGCTCCAACGACCTGATTGATGAAAGGCGCCATGCGGTCTTCCTCATTTATAAGTGTGTGCACCCTAATTGACACTATTACCAATAAGTTGTAGCTTCGAACCGGACCGCTGTCCTCCAGCACCGACTAGGTTGAGAAAGTACAATCAGCACGTTAAGTGATCAGGAAGCCTACGAAGCTGGAGCTAATGTATACGAGCAGATACAAGAACAGAACACATTACCTTTTGGACAAGAAGACTGTTGTCAGGTACTGTATGTGCTGCATAATATCGCGTGATCGTTAGAAGTAGTCCTGCATCTGCAGTCCATTATTTTTCGTCGGAAACTACTCTTGGGAGAATTCAATACGCTTGAGGAGATTATAATAAAGCCCATCGGCTAGGATTTCAATCATGAACTTTTTTCGTTTACGTGTTCCCTCAACCATTTTACCATCGTTTTACTCGAGAAGCCTCACTTCCGCGTACCAGAGATAAGGCGTATCACATAGTCTACGTAGAAACACTCTCTATTTAAGAATGGAGTAAGAGCAAGCTAAGAAGTGGTCTTTCTATTTGCAGATTGATAGCGTCTTTGGAAACGGGCTGTAAAAAACTTCCGGTACCACGGGCAGGCGTTGCCACAAGACCAGCCTTTAGAGGTGATTTTTGAGCGTATATAGAAGAGAATGACTCTACATTGGCATGTATATCGCCAGTGTCAAACAAGATAGTGCGTAAAACTCAGGTAGTCTCTTCTCAACTATCTGAGATATCAGGTATTCTCGCCATGGTGGACAAAAGCAGCTGGTGACCTAAGGCGCTGGCAAAAGGCTATTTTCAAAGCCCCGTCACTCTCCAACTCAAAGATCTTGAATTAATATATGCTACTCTACAACCATCTGGCCCAAACACGCATACAGGATGTTGTCTGCGTACTAATTCGCCGGGTACTGGTGCTAATGTCGTTGCGTGGAACCCTCCATCAAGACCAGTTTAGCCATGATCAACTGCGAGAGCAAGTATAAACAGGTCCTCCGAGGAGCGAGCGCCGATCACGACTTGCTAATTGGGAGAGTTTGGCTGGGGCTGACAAAGAGCGTATGCTTGGCTGGGGATAGTAAAGACCTGTCACGTGACCTTACCGGCTCACTTCCCGCTCCGTCAGTTAGCGTTGGAGCAGCACCAAGACGCTGATGGGGTCCTTTGACAGGCGTCTCAAGACCGGCCAAGTTCGTCGCTACGACACACTGATAGGATGGGGGCCTGTCGTGATGCTGTTGCAAAAAAATTGCCAACAGCACGACTCCAGACAGGGGTCTCTCACGTGAGTGCGGCTTCGTTGGACTGATTGTCCTCATTGCTTGGCTCAGAACGTAGCGCTTGGCTTCAAAATTTATCAATCCTCGTCATTTTGTGCTGCGTGCGTCAAGGCAATTGACAAGTTGTACAGGTTTATTGTATCAGCCGTCTACTTACCTAGCAACTCACCTTTTCTTGTACGTATCTAAGACTAATTCGATGAGGTTTTTTTTTGCACGTCGGCCGAGCGTTAGCTGAAGCAAGAGTATAAAATAAGACAGAGGGGGGCTGAAGATTCGTTACAGACGCATATACTATCCGTATTTCTATCAACTGCTACTCTATCATATCATGTTCCCTCAGTTTCTTCTGAACGCGTCTTCTCACCAAGTAAGCTCACCTGCACTCGCGAGCGTACCCGAATCTCCCCTGAGAACATGGAGTTGGCCAGGTTCTCAACCACGTACTACACTGCCGGCTACCCAAAGTCAGAACAACAACCAGACATTCGATTTTATAGAAAAAATGACATATTTAGACTTGGAGGATCAAGATAAGGAGCTAGACGATACAAACTAGATAGATATTAGAGTCTCATATATGTACTTAGCACATAACTCGGCTTGTTTCTACATTTTGTAATGCCCCTAGATGTTGATTGACACGCCGTCACCCGAGTGTCAAAAACTGGCTTATGTTACTAAGACGGGACGGCACAAGACGATTAGTCAGTCCGTCTTGCGACGTCTTGTCTTGGTGCTGCTCCAACGCTACCGTCAGTCACCCCGTCAATATTGATTCGCGTCGGAATGTGTTTATCCAGATGCTATTGTCTCTCGTGATTTCTTAGAGCGGCCACACAAGGTAACGAGCTCAAGTCAGATGTGATTATGATTACCAAGAAATACTACAAGTAGTATGCACATCCACTCCTATTCGACAGGCACAGATGAATTCACGATCGGATGGCTTCTAGTTGAGTCCGAGGATGTTCAAGCAGGCGTTGAGGCCGACTTTGGCCAGCTTCACAGCGTCAACACTAGACAAAATGCCCGCGATTAGTCACAGTTCAATGAGCTGATATGAAGTAATACGTACGAAGCTCCGAGAAAAGTGACGACCGCAGCGATGAGGTTGAGTACCGCGACAATGAGCGCCTTGAGCGCGGCATCGGTTTGTTGAACGAGTCCAAGGAAAACTTGGAGAGTAATCTTTCCAGAGGCGGCGTACAGTCCCTGGGCGGTTGTCTGCATGCAAACTGATTAGCACAACGATATCAGAAATGACCGGGCAACGTACGTTGATGATAACGGCCAGTAACGCAGCAACCTCAGTCGCCTTGGCGTTGATAGCATCAGTGGTATCTTGCTCGATTCTGATGACGTCCGCCACAGCAGTTTGGATTGCAGCAGTACAGGCCACAACGTACTGTGTCGGGTCCGATCCGTTGAAAACCGCCGCCTCTAAATTTTGTTTTGGTAAGAGACAATTCACACTGTGGTTGAGTGGCGGGACTTGCCAATGTTCCCAACGTTCGCCGTGAGCCCAAGCTTGAGCTCTTTCAGTGTGAGAACAAGCTGGTCGCCAGCGTTACAGCCACCGCTGCACGGGCCGGTACCGATGTCCCTCGTATCGAGAGTAGGAGCGGCGTGAACGAGCATGCTGAAGGAGACGAAGAAGAGTGCCAAGGCGGCGAGGCGGGAGACAATAGCTTGGAACTGCATGGCGCTATGGAAGGTTGTAAGAGTGGGAGAAGTGAGAAGTAGACAGAGGAAACTGTGCTGAAGAAGAGGGGCCCAACCGCACCGTCTTATATACCCTCAAGCCCGGATGTATGCGCACTTGAAGGCCCACTCTTGAGCCGTATTCAGTGGTGCGCTCACCACACTGGCTCACATGCTCCGGTCTTACGAATTCAGGGGTACAGCGCACCTCGAAGCGCGATCTTGTCGTAGAAAATTCGGTGGCGTCTCGACAACGAGTTGAAGCTTCGCGAATCAACTCGGTAATCCTAGGTCTGTCGTGCCTGGGCCCGGTAATGATCTCGTCCCGTTTATGCGCGATCGATACCCAATCGTTGCACCCGCATATGGGTATGTGGCTCCCCGAAAACAACAACCCGGACTTAGTCCCAGGATTAGGTGCCTCAGTGCCCTTGCGCATGATGACGAGGTAGTCCACATGGTCATAAAGTTTTAATGGGCAGGGTTGGTAAGTGCGCTGGCACAGTTCAGGCACGGTCGTTGTTGCGTTAGCTCCGAGTTCACCGCATGCTATAGGGTTGCGTGAGTAAAGGTGGCACGATTTATCGAACAATCAGATGGGGACTGAACTCTAGCTGGCAATTTTTGATCGGTCCCGGTCAATTCCACCCATTTGGGTTTGGTCCAGACCAGTGATCGAACAGCCTCGGCTCCGAGGCGTCAAAGGAGCGCTAGGCGCAAGGTACCCGAGGTAACCCTCTCAAAATAGAACCAATTTTGGCTGATGTGTAAGAGACACACACGTGTATTGTGGTCTACGCGTCCGGCGTATGTGTTCACCGGTGGTCTGAGAAGAAGGGTATCCAATAGTTTAAGTGAGTCGAGAATAGAAGTACAATCTGGCCTGGATAGGCGAACGCATGCTCAAATGCAATTTAATGGTTCTAATAATTCCCTAATCGGCTTCTACTTCCCGAGAGCCGCAATAGAACAGCCGATTTTGGAGTGATCGAGGGCTGTCATCTGAGGTGTTACAGTCATATGACTTGGTAATCAGTTCATCGATCAGGGCCCATTCGGTCCGGTGTGGGTTAATCTCGGTTAGGCACGCGGTCGGTCTTCAAGTGAGTTGCGAATCTGTTGATGAGGATTCCTAAGCGATCGAGTCTAGATTCTTGACCAGGCAACTTTCCGCGACTGGGCGGGACCACCCAGGAATCCTATCGGTCCAGGCACAAGAGATAGTAGGTTACGCTGAGATTTTGTCTGTTCGTTTCCTTCGTGTTTGTGTGTCATTTTTGTCCATCGTGACCGTTTCGATTCCTGAACGATAACCCTGTCACGTCTACCAGGCACTCGACAAACCATTGTATCAAGGTTTAGGACCGACGTTACCGAGTATTGCGGTAGCAAGTGGACCTCCCTCTATTGCTCTGTGCACTGAGCGGACCACGCATTTCGGTTGAGGAAAACACAATGTATTACAAGAACCCAACAGAAAAACCCGAATTGAGTGTAAACTAAAGAATAGTGCGCTCAAAGATTGAAGCCGATAAAGTCTACAAGCCACAACGTTCAAGCGCCACCAGCCGGAGTGATAGAGAATCCACCGTTCGCATCGTCCTCCATGAAGTTCCATCCGGTAACATCATTAAGCTCGTTGATGTTCTGCTCCCAGATGGTGTCGGTCTCAATTTCACCTCGGAGAAGTTGGGAGGCTGGAAAACCAGCTGTGAGCTAGGTTTGCATAAAAGGGTATGAACTAGCGTACCTTGGTAGTCGCGAGTCACATAAGCTCGGAGAACAGGTGTGAACTGAGCAGTGATATTGGACTTGGCACTATGAGCGGGTTTGAGTATGGCAACATCAACATGGATGCTGGAGATAAGCTTACCCAACGCCACTCCAGACCAAGGTTGGCTCAAAGCGCTGGTCAATTCCATCTCCCTTGACAAACCCTACGAGGCACATAAGTCGGAAACTGGGAAAGTTATCCTCAAAATGCTCATACCAATACTGAGGTCAGCACGGCCGCTGCTGTTGTTCTTGCACACAAGGAGCTTGGTCCCCTCGCGCTTGGTAATACCGCCGAAACGCTTCTCGCCGGCGTCGCCTTGAATGCTCGTCATCTCGCCGCTCTGTGATTGGTGTAAGAGTCGTGGTCATGAAGAAATTAGTGATGAAAACCTACCCGAACTTCAGTCCAGGCACCCGAGTCAACAAGGTTGTCGGCGTCCTGTTTAAGATGTGATGTGAGGAGTATGATTGAATATATGCGTGAAATTAACTCACGGTTTGAGCATATCCGAAAGCGAGGCGAGCGGCATACTTGACGGTAGCCTTGCCGTGTCCGCGTGCGCGGAACGTAATGACCTCTGAGAATAGTAGCTATGTGAGCAAACATGAAGGAGAGGCATTATCATATGACTTACTCCATACAACAGGGAACTGATCCTTGAAGAGCTTTTCGTTCGAAGGTGGTTGAAACATGAGGACTACGCTGGTGTCTCTATAGTGTAGTTATGTTAGACTCTGCTAAAATACCGGTACAAAATCTATGTACTTTTGGAGGTTGTAGGAGTAGAAGTTGAGGGTCTTGGTGGCCATTGCGAATGGAAAGGCTTTCGAAGTGTTGGAAATGTTGAGAGTGGAGTAAGTCGGGTTCGAGTGGAACTGGAGGATGAGTTACTCGAGTCTCGAGGTCCAGCTTATATACAATTCCCCAGCTAAGATGTCTTCACGAAATCGGAAAATATTTCCAGCCAGCTCACAGGTACCCGAGCCGGAGGCACGTAGCCGCACCGGGATGAGGACTGCGAGCTCGGCATCGGGTCGAAAAAATCAACCGGTAACACACGCTCCGTGTTCAGATGTGCCTGGAATGTCAGCGCTTAAGACGTTGAGAAACGTCCGGCAGGTGATCGTGCCTGCTTACGGCTTGGAGATCCCGGAGCGGTATCGTGATTCCGTGTGGGGTCTAGCATCAGCGCTAATCTCAAGATCGGGATCTGGCGATTCTGATGGCGAGGATCTCCCGCCGATCACTTTTGAATTTGAATTGAGCTGTGATTTCATTTGGGTGACTATTGGATATCTTACATCTTGGGCGCAGAAAAACAATCCTTGAGCGTCTTGACGGCTCTCTCAGCGTCATATAAGATAAAATGCCCCTGAAGAGCGGCCATACTCGCCCTCTTCCCATGTCCGATTTCCTCTTCAGTAATACGCCGCACCTCCTTTGTTAACGTGTCAACGTCCACATCCTGGTTCGCATCTCCTTCATTGGATTCTGATTTGTAAAACCGCGCGAATAATTGGGCAGCCTGGTCAGGTTCAGCGTTGTCGAGGAGTTGAATGAGGTCGACACGACCAGGACGGATTAGGGCTGGATCAAGCCGGGAGAGATGGTTCGTAGTCATGAATACGATCCGTTCCTCGCCGGACGCGACTCCATCCAATGCATTTAGGAGACCAGAAAAAGTAACTCCGGACTGGTAACTGGGTTATAGTTAGCAAGAGTCACATCTGGAACCAGGGAATAAGCCTACCCGTCATCACTCGTTTGGACCCGCTTGTTGAACGCCGCATCTATATCTTCGAGCAAGACGAAGCTTCGTTCAGGAACGTGTGCCAGAAGGTAGTTCAGTCTATCGTCCGTCAGACCTCGTTCGGAGAGGTTGAGTACGCAAATGTTGTATCCGAGGGAACCGGCCAGGGCTTGGATGAAGCTTGATTTACCGCTCCCAGGAGGTCCATGTAACAAGTAGCCTCGTCGGTACGGGATGCCTATAACCGTGTCAGCATCAAGGTCATGCAGTAATGAAATATCAGGCTCACCTCTTTCCGCGTACCATTTCCCCCTCTCCATGAATGCTCGCACATCGCCTAGGATCCGATCTGCTACACCATCCGGGAGCACCACACTTCCAATCTCGCGCTTCCGCCTCGGGCGACCAAATTGAGTCCACTCAATCCCACGAGCGATATAGACAACTGTTCGACCTTCGTTTCCTCGTAGTGCCAGGTCGCGGGCTTCGGCCAGTAGAGTGGAGAATAAGGCGCGATCTCGGGCGAGAGTTGTGAGTGTTACGGTTTCCCAAGGTACACCCGAGTTCAAGTCTAGAAGCTTTCCTTCTCGTTCTCGTTTAACCTGAGGGTGGGTAAGACTTCAGAGTCATGAGTACATGGATTCCACTGACCTGGATCCAAGCTCCTCGATATCTGAACCAATGTATGCCAGGTGCAGGGACCAAACTAAACAATACGTCCGACGCTCCATTTGAGTGTGTTGTCTTCGTCGTTTCGACAGCGAGTTGGTGGCTATGAATCCTAATCCCAGAGGAATGTGTTGCGCGATTTTTAGCTTGATGTGCCATCCATTCGAGAAACCATGCATGAGAATGATCTCGAATGGGGATTTCGAGCGAGACGAGGAGCCGGCGTTGAGCAAGAGTGGTTAGGAGTGTGGCGCCGCGTCGGAGGACTGTAAGTCCGACTCCTACGCCCTATACAGAGGATTTAACTTGTCATTCATTTTTCAATATGGTCTGCTCACCATCAAGCCGAAACCGGCGGAGAAATAGGGGCTACGGTAAAAATTCTATCAATGCTTTGCTCAATGCTTTATTCGTTGGTTGTATCTTACTTGTCATTCCCGAGTTCTTTGAATAGTCCAAGTAAGCCGCCTTGGGAGGGTTGGGGAGCTGTTTGGGTCAACTCAGTCTGAGTCGGTGAGGAAAGAGGATCTGGTTCGGAGGAAGCGGACATCACCATCACGTGATGGAAAAATACTGCCGGCCGGCGGCACCTGGTGCCTCGGTTACCCGGTTGCTTCCCTAACCGACTCCAGAACTCGACCTCGATCACCCCACCGCTAGCGATTCTTGTCTCTCTAGCTACTAGTATCTCCCTGACGAGAATGACTCAATCTCAAAAACCTCCCAAGTTTCTTGACTCACAGCCCCCAACACATGGGTCCCATATCGTATTATCGTACCCTGGGAAACATATTCTTCAGTTAACAATGAACCGCCCAAAATCCCTCAACGCAATGACACAGGAAATGAGGGATGACATAGGACGCGTTATGGACTGGTTTGAGTATGAGAATAGTCTATGGTAAGTCTCAAATATGCCCGCTCGGAGTTGGTTGTGCATCTGTTTCTCTAGGGTCATAATCATTACTGGCACTGGTCGTGCGTTTTGCGCAGGAATGGATCTTAAAAGGTATGTGTTCCACCGTTATACTTTTTGACATCTTATCAATTGCTCGGTTAGCTGGCTACAAAACCAGAGTAGTGGCGAACGCGGCGAAGCTGAGGCGATGGCCAAAGACACCACCGGCTTCGCATCCCTCGCCCGCCGACGTTGCGTCAAACCAATTATAGCAGCTGTGAACGGCCTTGCGATGGGCGGTGGGGTGGAGATCCTACTCAATTGCGATCTTGTAGTCGCCAGCCGCGATGCAAAGTTGGCTTTGCCCGAAGTGAAGCGAGGGGTGGTTGCGGCGGCTGGAGGTGAGTTTTTTCATCGTGACTAGAGATATGTCGTTTGTTAAAGGGCGAGTTAGGTATTCCTAGATTACAAAGAATAGCTGGGCATCAGGTAAGGAACTTGGTTTGTGCCCTGCAATTATATCTAAAATACTGTTCGTTAGCTGGCGTCCGAGCTTTTGTTGACTGGGCGGACGATCACAGCCGAAGAGGCTCATACGCGATACAGATTGTGAGTTTCCCTTTCTATACAAATCTATCACTGAGCTAAAGTATTTTAATAGTGTAACGAGGGTCGTTCCACCTTCTCAAGTCCTAAGCACCGCGATCGAGCTTGCGAACGAAATCGTAGCCAACTCTCCTGATGCGGTTTGGAGCACTAAAAAGGCGCTTCTGGAGGGCCAACAATACGCTAGCCTCGAGGAGGCAGTCATCAAGCATAACTTGAGCGAAGAGAGTAAGAGTGTGTATCAGGGAGATAATATTCGAGAAGGTCTGTTGGCATTTAATGAGGTATGTTGCGGCCACGTGTTGTCAAGTCCCTTATTTGACGTTGCCGGTTAGAAACGCAAACCCAAGTGGACAAATCCTAAGTTGTGAGCTCGTGGGTGACCAACGATTTCAATAGGGGGTTTCACGACTTGCAAAACTGGGGCTCAACTGGTACCTCAACTGGTCCTCAACTCGGACCGAGAGTTGGCGTACCAGTTAAGCGCCGAGGGCCCAAACTTTCGGATATCCGTACTATATGCACATCGTTTACATGGTATTCATACAGAGCACCATCCAATGAGCTAGAGGGGTTTTTTTCAGGCTCCGCTGAGGAAATAGGAGGGTATAATTGGCTTATTGCGGTTTGCAAAAGTATTTTCCTAAGCGCCGAAAAAATTTGTCATTTGGTTCGGAGCTCTGAATGCGAAAACCGATTTTACTCGGTAGTTCTGAACGCAAGCTGCGAGATAAGAGTGTATTCGTACTCTCCTTGCGTTTGCGCATCGATTGACACCTACCATGTACAAAAATAAAGAGTAGTTACAAAAGTAGACATTTTAATAAAATGTGTAAATTTACGTTCACAGACGAAGAGAAAGAGCTGATTCTGTGTAGAAAGAGTCATTCAGGTATTCAGAAGCTCATGTACCAGCCGCTAAGCTTTTCATTCACTCTGGCGGGAGATGGACGGGGAGGAGGGGTTCAGGAGGCTAACGAGCATGTGTATCTGGCCTACAGCACTCCCACTGCACTCCTTGCTCCACAGGCTTATAGAAGAAGCTGAAAAGTATGATTCTGTGAGTTTTCAGAGCTTTCACTCATCTCGTTGTCGCAGTGCTGCGACTCTTAGTAAAATGACCAACGTCTTGATAGTTTCGTATTTTTGTATATGGTAGGCGTCAATCGATGCGCAAACGCAAGGAGAGTACGAATACACTCTTGTCTCGCAGCTTGCGTTCAGAACTACCGAGTAAAATCGGTTTTCGCATTCAGAGCTCCGAACCAAATGACAAATTTTTTCAGCGCTTAGGAAAATACTTTTGCAAACCGCAGTAAGTAGAGGCACGGAAACGTGAGTTGAGGCCCAGTTTTCGAGTCGTGAAACCCCCTAATGATAAAATGGCGTGGAGTATCTCGGACGATAGTGATTTAAATGGGACTACGCTCTCTGATTAATACATCTGTGAACCTCAACCTTAGAATGCAGCCTAAGACGAAATCAACAATTGCTGCCGGAGAAAAAAACTGCAAAACTTACACAGTCACCGGGAAAGTTGTCGGTAGATCTGGACGCGTCTTCGTACTTGATCCCACCCGGAACTTGGACCCAAACGCCAACAGTCGTTGACCAAGACGAAGTCGGAAGATTGAATGTGCCTGCAGTAAAGTCTGAACACTCACAGCAAGAAACTAAGTTAGATACGAGGAACGTACTATTGTAGAGCGTGTAGCCGAACGTAGTGTTTTTCCAGAGTTTCATCTGGGTGGATATGGTTGAGAGCTGTGGTACAAGCGTACCAGGTCTCGATGACCTAACCACTACATCCATCTGTGGAGTCGCGGGGAGAATATCATTCTTGAGCTACATTTTCAGATATCATGTCAATGGGATTAAAATCGGTTGCCTTGTAAGCTATCATCGACTTACCGCAGCAGCAAGAGCCAGGACCTTACTCCCACTATTATCTACCCTTCGCGTCAGGCATGACTGTGGCTGTTGTAGAATGATCTTATCTTGAATAGGGTACCCTCCCCCGTTATTCGTGTATAGTGTCTTGACTCCTGTAATGGAAGTGACTGAGATATCAAAACTTGATATTCCGCTATCCAGAGTATTCGACGCGATTTTGAAGAACTGGATGTGCCGTGAGATAGGTTGTACCGACGACATAGTGAGTATAGTCCGAGAAACTCACCCTAAACGATGCTTCAAGCCCTTTCCCCAAAGCATCCAAGCGTGTTTCAAGAGGGTTTAATACAGGTTTGCCATCACGATCTTTGAGTATGAGCTTGACGCTAGGTATACCAACACCTTGGACCATCACCCGGATATATCCACCCAGTTGAATCTTGCCGTTGCTCAATAGCTGTAATTGGATAAGATGAGGTTTGACGACTAGAGGTGTAAGCGGCGAGCTAAGCTGAACCGAGGAAGGGACGGTATCGATCATTCGTTGCAGTATAGACTGGCACCGAGAGGTAAAGCTTTGGGGGGCCGACATGGCGTGAATCGTGGAGTTGCCATCGGCTAAGCATAGTCAAGTAAGCATATACGCGGGATATTGGGATACAGCAAAATACATACAGTTCAAGACTTTGAAATCCGAGTTATTTCCACCGGGAGCAAGCACGAGAGGGTTCTTGGTCGTCCCGTCTAGGTACTCGGTTACAACTCGATTGTCAAAGGCATTCTCGGTTGTGTCAAACTCTGGGAAGCTCTTTCGGGGCGAGAGTTCAGGAAAATCTTCCTGGTGAACGCCTCCGAGAGCTGGTGACAATGCTTTAGACGCTGAAGCGCGAGGGTTTACCGACCGACTTACTGTGACCGCAAGCAACCATCTATGATACAGTAATAAGTTAACGAAGGGCGAGGAGCAATGGGAGTAAAACGCTACCTGGATCATCTCTTGCTGGTTGAATCCCACGTTGGCAAACTTCTGTATCATTGTCGGCGTAGGACCACTCGGCTTTGGCACACGACCTTCAGGACCAGGTCCCGTAGCATCAATGCGTCCAGCTTTCATTGCCAGTTTCGGCCCACCGCAGCTTCCGACGGCTGAATAGGCCGCCAGCGCAAGTAAATCAGCCATGGTAGCTCGTGTGTTATGGAGCTTGACCATGACTTCGATAGTATCGTTGAACGAGCGTCCGCCCCTGTTTTCAGCGCGATCGGTCTCCCACTGAAGCGAGGCGTCTAATCCGCCAGCTCCGGTAGCGGCATCGTAGGATATGACGTTGTGAAAGGCGGTACGGAGCCAGTCGGCGGGTGGTTGGTTGGATAAGCTGGACTGGGAGGTTCTGCAAGGGGTTATCCTCCCGATGATACCAGAGCCGAAGGGGCCGTCCTAAAGTGACGTGTTGATTATACTGGGTTGAGGTACGACTCAATTCTTGTAATCGTACCTGAACATGAGTGAGGTGTTCGATTTCGTCCAATACCGGGTTTGGCCAAGTATATTCGGCTGAGCCGCAAGTGGCAGAAAGAAAGATAAGGGGCGTAGAAAAGAATGTGCGAGTGTGAAACATCTGTCAGAAGGCTTGCGAGACCATGAGTAACAATGTGCAGCTTTATAAACCTTGATTCGGGTACCGGCCACGCCGAGAGCTGAGGTATAAGATCGTTATGACCTAATAAGAGATGGATGTGTCGGATTTGAGTCCGGTGTGACGCCCGTAGAACGAAGTACAGTAGCCCAAGACATTCATAATCAATAGTTTCGCGAATCGTCCCTGGGGCTACGGCATGTCCGATCGCTATTGAAGAGGTCATTCCATGAGCTAAGAGTAGTTATCGCTAGGGTTTATACGACGCCCAACTCAGTAACTTCGTTTTGCCCTGAGATTCAAAGCCCGGGTGCAAGAAGGCTGAGGGCTAAGATGAGGTACCCGAGGCACGAGATTGAACTTAAGCTTGCCAATACGGTGTAGAGCCGCGTGGAAAAGCTTTCTAGGCTTCTGTGAAGCATGAATAGAAACAATAGTATCCTGACTCATTGTGGACCGTTGATCAAGAATCATAAAACTGACGTTCAACCAAGTCAAGTCCTCGGACAAGAGGGATAACCTCTAGAAGTTTCGTAAGCTACAGTAGTTTTCACGATGAATAAGTTAGGGCCATGAGTCAGAGCTCACACCCATCAATGGGGGCTTGTGGTAGTCGTGATCGAGCATGCGTCCGCCTTGCACATGACATGGGGCCGGGGCTTTTGATCCGTCAAGTCTTGGCTTCCGTATCAGAACAGTAGGTAAACACGTCGGAACAAGAGCATGGCATTTTAGTGTGGCCAGAGCGTTGAGTTTCGTACACCTAGTTTGGATTATTTATTTAGTGTTGTTTAGTGCTATTGTGCTGCTCAACCAAGACGTCTGTTATGAACAGTTTTGAGCTCGACATGAGATTTGGGGGTCAGAAATGACGTATCCTTATAAGGATATGATCAGCGCATACATATTGCCCCCTGTCCCACTGAAATTCTCACATCAAAGTGTAGTAAATCTAAAGAAACATCGCCAACATAGGATGCGACTCACGTACCACACGCACTTTTTACACGATATTGAGGAAATACATCCGTAACAGAAAATACACATCGTCAGTAGTATCCCATGTGGATATAGAGGACCCATTGTCCAAAATCCCTTTCTCCGACCTTGTCACGCAGATGACATGCAGCTCTATGCAAAGCTTTGGCTGCCTTGGCACTATTAGGTACTTCTCGGGCCTGCCAATAGCTCGAAGTATACTTCCTCCGCAATGAATGGAGCAATTTCGTCATGAATAGACCACATGGTTGCAATGACAGTTGAAATCAACTTGAGCTCATAGGTGGTGAGCTGTTTGCTCGGCATTTTGCTTATGTGTTTACAACTCTGCCAGAATTTTGAGCCAATTCGTATTGAGTCTCAAAACTCATATACATATCAGTGCGTCTACCACAACCACTCATCTTTACGCTCTGGTTCCACGTGAAAGCCATGTACTTTAGCGTCCGATGTGTATGTACGGCACCCAACGCGCAAACTGATCTACTCCTATACTGTCCCGCAGGCTTGTCACCGCTCTATGCAGCGCTTTTGCCGCCTTCCGACTATCCGGCACACCATTTTCGAGTAGACACTCGTATACCTTCCCAGCCACGAGATGCGCGTCCTGGTCGCTGATTGACCACATTGTTGCGATCACCGTCGGGTACCCAGCCATGAGTAGTCCCGCTGCAAGGTGTATAGACTCGTCGGGCAACGCCTTGTCGCCGGTGGCGGTGCTACACGCAGATAGAGACGCAAACTGAGCGTTTTCGAGAGGGTTCTGGGCAATCGTCGCAAGGTCCAAGTCCCTGTCGTGTAGATGCAGCGCACTCTTCATCGGCTCATCAGGGTTTTGAGACCCGTGACAAGCAAAATGAACCCAGCTGTGACTGCGCATAGCCTGTAGTACGTTATCAGCGGTGCAGCACTCTTCATCCAGTCGAGTCAGTCCTATGTGTTCTGCTTGCTCAGCAATCTGGTCGATCTCTGCTTTGGTGCCGGGTAGAGGACTGAGACCACGAACGGAGGACACGTGGCTCACAGCAAGGATACCAGAGAACGTAGTATCCGGTGACGATGTATGTTGACCTAACATGCTTATAGTGGGAGTATATGAGGAGATGGCCAGGTTTGGTAACACTGTGCTGGGATCGGCGTAGTCTCCAGCGGCATGCAGTGGGAGGAATGAGAGAGCACCAGTAGTACACCATGTAATACGCGGCAGATCCTCGCGCAGCGGCTGGTACTAGAAGCGCAGAACACGTTATTGACAACATGTTTCGAAGCGGATATTTGACGTACCGTAATGTCAATGTGATCAAGCACTGGCTTCACCACATCGTACCAGAGCACAGACAGTGCATGTCTGAAGTTAGGGTTGCGTTCTCCATTTTTGACGCCGCGACGTGAGCCCTGGAAAGCAAGATAAGCTGCCAGCTCGGTACAGGCGCTCTCTGCCTTTTGCGTAGCGAAGTTGAGCAGGGGGACGCAGGATATGGCTTCAACTCCTGCTCGTATGATAAGCGCGTCACACCGGCCAATGTGTATGTTAACGACTACAGCCACCCCTTCTTTGACAAGATTCACGAGTCTATGAGCCTTTGGCGGCAGGAGGAAGTGCTCAAGTCCGGGGAGAGCTCGAACTGACTGTAGGAGCGCTTCCCGTTGCTCTGCCAGGTGACGGTACCTCACGGACGTATCACGCAACAGGCCTCCCACTCCGACCGGTGACTGTTCATCCAAGGAAAGCATTGATCTACTTTCGAGCTCACTCGAGATTCGTTTCAGCTTGTCAGTCAGCTCAGGACAGTGGTTTGAGAGCTCATCGAGTGGAGTACGTAACTGGAGCAACTGGCTCCAAACAATAGATCGACCTTGCTCCAGCCATTCTAAGGCAATATCAGACTTCTCCAATGATATCGCGACTGAAGCTGCTGTAGCTATCAAGTTCCGGACATCACGGGCAACACACGCATGCTGGTATGTCACGGATGTGCCAAGCCAGACTACCTGTGGCAACAACATCATACAGTATGCATAAGCCTCGAGTGGCGCCGAGCAGAAGTAGTAGGCTAAGTACGCCCACTTCCGCGACGCTTGTAGCCGACAGGAGGGACGCTCTGCCACCGTGTGCGCGGCAGCCCTGAACCAGGTCATGGCGGAATGACCATAGCTTCTCCGCTTTGTCCGTAGAAATAGCTCAGTATGTAGACCGCCCAAGTTCATCAGGTGCCGGGTATCTTCTGGATGGTGATCAGAGTATAACCTTTCCGCTTCGGTTAGATAGATGAATGCCTGGTCTGCATCCTGCATATTGCCAAATAATATAAATCGCTGACCACACAAGCCCCCAAGGTTGCTCAAGAAGTTAGGTGTATATGGAGAGTCATCTGGAAGCAGTGAGAGTGCGAGGCCGAAGTAGTACATGGCCTTGTCACTGTGTTCAAGGTGGCGTAGATGGCAAAATGCCTTTGCATACCCACACGCTAGGCCCTGAAGAATCACAGCCCTGTATGGGTGATCGTCTGACGTCAGGTTTACTGCATGTTCGAAGGCAGCGATTGACTGTTCTATGTCACTAAGCATGCCTCGATGCTGGAAAAGGTTCTGAAAACAGTGACCGAGAGTGTGTAAATAGCCAGGCTTGTCGGCGCTATAATCCGGAGTTAGGTCAACTGCCTGTTTCAACCAGCTAATTGATCTATCTATATCACTCGCTCTGCCTAGATGGTGATGTAGATACAAGTACGATCTGCCAAGGTAGTTGAAGTACTTAGGCTTGTCAGGGTGACCATCTGGAGTTATGTCGACCGCCTGCTCCTCACGGCTGATCGATCTGTCTAGGTCACCCAGTCTGCCCAGCCGGAGATACAACTCCAAATAAGAGCTGCCAAGAATACTTAACCGTGCAGATATGTTAGGATAACCACCCGGAGTCAGCTCAACGGCTTGTTCTTGATGACTGATCGATTTGTCTAGATCACCCGGTTTGCCTAGACGCTCATATAGAAATAAGTACGAGTAGCCAAGGCTATTCAAGTGCCCAGGCTTGTCAGGGTGACTGTTCGGAGTAAGATCAACTGCCTTCTCCTTATAGATAATTGATCTATTCAAATCACCTAGCTTTCCTAGACGCATGTATAGACGATCGTACGAGCTGCTGAGATCTCCTAAGTATGTAGGCATGTCAGGATGAACATCTGGAGTAAGTTCCACCGCCTGCTCCAAGCGACTAATGGATATTTCTAAATCCTCAAGCCTGTCTGTAATGGCATATAGGGCGGCATACGAGTGGCCAAGGGCGTTCAAATGGATAGGCTTGTCCAGGTGGCCGTCCGGAGTTAGCCGCATGGCCTTCTCTGCGTATGCGATTGATTTGTTCAAGTTATCCAATTGACCTCGAGACTGGAATAGTCGCATATATGATTGACTGAGATTGGATAGCATCACTAGTTTCCGGGAATGACCAGCCGGAGAGAATCGGACCGCCTCCTCGCCAAATGTAATCGCCTTGTCTATATCCTCAACGTCACCTAGCTCCTCAAATCGAAGCAGGTGCATGTCTGCTAATTCAGCGAGGCATATAGGTCTCCCAGGATCATCCTTCGACATCAGCTCTAGTGTCCCCACTATCCTGTCAATCTCTTCGTTCAGGATAATCAGCACCCTTTCCATCCAACCGTGGTGGCACGCTGCGCTCTTCAGTTCGGGATTTCAGATGTCCAAATGAGCATATGAACACTTCAAAACGCTTCCACTACTTACCTGCTCGCTCCAGTAGCATTCGCGCGCAGACTCTGTAGCATTCGATGAATGAAAAATCATCATGGCTGTACTCATCACGAGCCCGTCCAGTCTGTTAAATTGTAGTATAGGCTCTTCCATCAGTACTCAAGCAGGGGGGAGCGACTGTCTAGACTATAACCGAGATGGAGTGCGATCAAAATCCTCTTCCTTCAACCACCCTTATATTGCCAGTGGTACGTATGGCCGGCCTCGGATACAAGGCTCGGATTAGAAAAAATCAGAGCGATCAGAACTATGCTGGATTCGGAAGCGCGCATGTATCCATGTATTAGCTGGACACCGCACAAGAGCTTGGTACCAGTGCATATCCCGAAGCATCAAGCTGATAAGAGTTTCAGACGCCCGTCAAAACAGAGCTATACGAATAATCACTGTTCGACTATATCACATTATTAAATACTATCAGCAGTATTCTACAAACTTCGAAGCTAAGAGTATTTCGCCAGATAGGCACGCCCAGCGGCTAAAAATCAATGATTGGCGATGTGATAGTGATGTGCCTCCGCGCTCAGCGTCTACCCCGGAGAATCACAAATTCTACGCGAAAAATCTAACCAGATAGATCAGGTTGAGTGATTTACAAGTTGCGCCGTGATAGCCGCGCTCACTGAACGATGCATGCGTTTATCATTATGTAGTTGAGTTGTTTGAGTACTGATACTGTACTCGGATACAGAAGCAGCGTGGCTGTGCTGATGGCTGTGTTGGTCGTTACCTAATCCTTGACGACCACCATGCAATGTGTCGAGTCCATCGGCGAACCGAACTCTTCCAGCTTGAATCAAGCGTCCAAAAGTCGATGACGATACGTTGTTGCCGCTTACGAAATCGACGACGCCTAGTCTATCACCTGTGTTCGAAGCCGACGATTGAGTCTCACCGTTCGTCACCCTTGCCCCTCCTGACCATACTCCGCCTTCCCCTCTTATTCTCACCATGGCCGAATTCAAGTGAAAATCGATGCCCGCTATAATTAAGACCTTTTCTGCCGTGTTAGCTAGTAGCGGTACTGCTTTTGGTGGGTGGTATGCTCGTCTAGAGTTTCCCAGGGTGCGCCTGGTATGGTTCCCTACACTGGTTTATTTGCCGATGATTGGACCGGGTCAAACGACTTTACTACGCTGATGTACATTGCAGCTGCTCCTCTACACCTCTAATCCCGCGCAGGGTTATCTTATCTAACAACTTCATCATGCACCGCACGATCTCACCGCTTTATGGAACTCTACGAACAGCAGCCCATATTGTCTCACCTGTCTGCGGAATGTTATGACCCGTCTGCTTGTCTCAGCAGACGAGAAACCGCAGTTGACCCGTACTATTACTGCTCTAGGTTAAGCTGGGCTCGGGTTTTTTGGTCCTACTCCCTTCTGCTGGTAGTCCTAGCCTAGTCTCGAGTGCGAATGACCTGACTAGACTGGCTGTGGAAATGTGTTGAGCTACGAAGGATTGGTTCTGAGGGCTCAAGAAATGATGTCTGATGCCCTGTGCAGCTAGCCTCTTGAGGGTCATTCTCACCACCATATCATTTCTTGCGTCTTGAATACGTCATACCTCTAATGCGAAGACCCTGCTGATCGCTTCGCCGAATTGGGTCTTACTCGAATTACGGGACTGTCAGAAAGCTAGATCCTGCGTTATCATAGTCCGCCGAGCCCGGACCGAGTACTGGTTGCCAATTCGAGGGCTTATTGTGCACTTATGGATAGATCTTGGTCTTAAATGGAATGGTAGAGCTTAGTCTCAGTATTCCTTCCAAGGCCGACACGCTTCTCGTTGTCCTACTCCTCGTCAATCTACTCCGGTGGTTACTATCGGATCTTTGCACACGACTCCTTATGATTGCTCTAACTCACCTCAATCGACCCTCGGCTGTATTATCTTGATATGATTGGTTCACTTGTCGTACTCCTAGGCCTTGTTGAGATAGGAGTCGGAGAGTGGCCAAGAGCGAGGCGTGGTCAGAGAGAGCGGGGGAGGCGAACAAGAAAAGAGGGAGTATAGTAAGGCTAGCGTTTTATGCCTAGTAAATCTTGCAGTGTCGTGCATTATCTCACGCTCGATTCTCTGCTTGCAATCCAGCTCCAATCTCTTGGGGTGTTATCAACGGCAGCAAGAAACTAGGACTCTTAGCTATTCTGGCCAAATCAATGGATTTTTTGAAAGGAACAGTAGGCTAGATGCTGGAATGCCGCGAAATCCGACACAAACGACCGACTTTATTCAGTTGATTTCCATTTCGGAATGCCTATTATGTCGATTGGATTCAATGGCTGTGACGAGCTCGTTTCGAATCGGACGCTTACTTGACTGCGAGCGGCCCGAGATCATATCTGTCCCGCAATCTCGCTGTTATTCACGTTGACCAAGGCTTATGAAGATGCGGATACATGCGGTCAACGAACGGTCCTGATTCTCTGGTGGGTTTGGAGCTGATTAGGGCGATGTAGCTTCGGTGTGATGGCCGGAGGCCAATTCAGGTGTCTCGTAGTGGAGCTCAAATCTTGCTATGTTGACCTACACTATGTTGATTTTTGCGAGCACGAGCTATGCTCCAATGAACGAACTATGATTCACTTAGGAAGATGATAGATGATGGGAGGGAGCAGGTTCATTACTACCCGAAAATCGTGTCAGCCCAGCCAAGGAAGTCATCAGCCTGGTTATATGCGGCACAAGCCTGCAATGTGAGTATATAGAGGTATAGCATTCCATCAGACAAGTTGGAGACGGGTCGAATTCTATGCCATCAAGTACTCCTGACCGTAATAATCCAAATTACTTGACAATATGTAAATTGAGCCTACGACATGTCAACGGAAGGTCCCAGATACTTGATTTGGCGCTTGCAGCTTGTCGGTTGGGTGATGATACCAAGTAGCTTTGGGTGTCTAAAGTGCGACGACAAGTGGCTACAGCAGATTTAGATCATATAACACAGTATCCCATAGTAACTTGACAGAGCTTTGAGCTATCCCGTCTCCTTCAATAAGTTATTATCACCTACATTTCTCAATAGGTGCT
Source organism: Ceratobasidium sp. 428 (assembly GCA_019623705.1). Taxonomy (NCBI): domain Eukaryota; kingdom Fungi; phylum Basidiomycota; class Agaricomycetes; order Cantharellales; family Ceratobasidiaceae; genus Ceratobasidium; species Ceratobasidium sp. 428. The sequence goes on from WSTJ01000138.1 coordinate 32,293, forward strand.
GGTCGATACTCAAGTGGCACCTCTGACCCAACCTGCTCCGATATTTTCGCTAAATTCAACCCCGTGTCCGCCGGATAGCCCAAATATAAGTCGAGAGCCGGTTAAACTTGCTTGTTCCACCACATCCCCTACCTGGACTTGTAGAACCGGGTATTCTTTTTATGAGGCTGCTCGCCAGTGTGCCGGTTCTGTTCGGTAAGCTCAGTAGAGGGACATTCAGCTAAATTTATTTGATTTCGGTAAACATGGCAAAAACAAATGTCCTTGTACCCACACCAACAAACACAAGTATAGTCACGACCAATCTCACACTCGCAAGCATATATATTCGTTTTTTTTAATGTTTTTAAGAAAGTGAAAAAGCCAAAACTTCATTTGAGTCGACGATAGCATTTGTCCGAATTAGACGCACACATACTGCAGCGTTCGTTAGGTCCCTCTACGAAGCAATATCAATGATTAGTGTGGTTAGTTTTGCAGATACAACTAGGTTTACTTACGGCATCCGCCAGCAACCAGTACATGTCCAATCTCTTACCACCAAGGCTTATTCTTGTCACAATAGATTCCCCTCGACTTGTTGTAACTACAGTACCAACTACCGACAAGCATATTAAACGGTGAATTAGAGCAGATATGTAAAGCTTGCTTACCCCTTCTTGCAACAGAGATGGTACCCGCAGCATGGGCCACGGACGGGGCAGTATTGACCCGGGTCCTTGCAGCCACAGGGGGTCGACTTGCCACCACGATTGCTAGAGCCTCCGCCGCTCGTGGTGACAGGGTCGACCTCGGTCGAATTGTCGCCCGGAGCACGTTCGACAAGAGCTGGCGCGTCCGGCACCAAAGGAGCCGGGGCCGGGCTAGCCAAGCTAAATGAAAGGAGGAAGAGGAGGGTCAAGAGAAAGGTGAAGAGAGGAGTAGAGCGCATGATGAGGGGAGTAGATTGTGTAAGATTGGAGTGGGGTTGGTGAGGAAATAGTGGCCCTCCTGCGGTTGTTTTATAGGTATTGGATACTCTAGGTACCGGCTAAGTACTTGGACATGGTGCGCCAACGCCTCGAAGTACTGTACAAGCAATGCAGTTGGGTTAGCCTATTGCTGGCCAGATTCTCGAAATCATTTATTTTCAGCTTAAAGCCTCGGAGCCGCCAGTCCAATTGTCGACGTGTATATCCTGAGCTGGTATCCCCGAGCTGTGAAAATAATCGATCGTGCCTACCAAATATATCATTATTCGGAGATTCCTTTGAGGGCGAAACTCTGTGCCTGGGCCGCCACTCGGTGATACCTGTTTGGGTGAACCGCGCCGTGAAATTATACATCCAACTATAGCAAAACTTGTTACGCCATCCTACGTCATCCAGACCGTATTGAACGACTGATGGTAGAAGCTGTGGTGGGCTGTGGCGTTGTTCGCTAGACGGATCAAAAATATTTTGGCAAGCGCTCAGGGGAGGTTGGGTTACGCAAGGACCTTTTTGAGTCAGGTACCGTGATACTCACGGCGAGGCCACCTCACCAAAACAAGTTGCTTCCAGTACGTCAATGTATAACCTCCTGGATTTAATCTGCGTGGAACAGATATATGCTAGTATCGCCTCGCTCACGAGATAGCATGCCTAAAAACTCGTTTCAGACATGCATACATCGTTCCATCAGCACTGATAGGTGTAGTAGAGCTTACAGTCTTTTTACAAGTGTTGGTTCAAGTACTTATCTCAAGGTCTTGAGGTAATAAAGATACACCAAACATAAATCAGATAACGGAAAACATTCCTCGCGGCCTCTATCATTCTGACGAAGAAGTTCTACATAATGCAACACTAGACCACGAGAGGAATGACCGGGCTGTGTTCGGAAAGTGGATGCGCCTGGAGCTATTCATAGGAGTGCTGTGGATTTAAGGCACTGGGGTTGAGTGCGAACAACTGGAGGGCAATGGGATGTAATACAATCTACTTAGTCCGAGGTTAAGGAGTTAACGTGGAACATGTCGAGGAGGAGCGGAAATAACTAGCGCCTTTGTTGGGCTGATTCAACACTTGGAGTGTTATCGAAACGTCCTCTTCCTTGCATATACGCAGCAGGACCCTTCAGGTAGCCAAGATTGCCTCCTCCCATTAAAAGGTTGTACTGGGCTCCGTACCTCAAATTCTCAAGCACAATCATGTTAAATGTAATGATAAAGAAACTGTAGAGTTTATGTGCGTTGGTACGGTTGGTGTGAAAGTCCGTCCAGGGCAGCGGCGTGAGCCCCTACTGTGACAAATGGCCCTTTTTGTAGAGTCAATAGGATTGATCGAGGGGGGTTTCCGTGTTCTTGTTAGGCATGACTTGAGCCCAGAAACTACGGTTGATATTCATACCAGCGCTCGATTCAATGTCAGAGGCGTGTTTGTGTCCGGAGTACCCCTAACTGCGTTCATTTCCACGGGCGTGGAGTTAACCCCTTGCCTCGCGCGATCGAATCTCCAATAGCATACAACCAGGTCATCTGAGTGGTGGGTCGACAGGTACCGTTCTTGCGGGTGATGATACCATGCCTTTACAGGTCAACGCTCACGGCTCAATGTAAAATCTTTGCACTGCTGATGATTATTTGCCTAGGATGCTTCACTCAACGATATGATGAGAGTCAGTGGGGGCCTTGTGAAGCATGCCATATTAAACGGAATACACCGATGTAGCTTTGCGGAATGAGCTTAAAGGTGAAAAGCAGGGCGTCGGTTACTACACAAGATGTCAGAGTTGAAGTAACATCCGCATCGTATTAGCAGTTCGACTGTGCTAGGCTGATAGATTGATAGATATACATCTTTACTTGGAACATAGCGTCCGGGCACTGTGTGATAATTTCTTAAAAATGTCAGGCTCAACTAACTGTATGAATAAGCCGAATGATGATTGCTCACTGATTGAATGCACGCACACTTCAGACTACAGAGCTCGGCCTTATATGAACAGTATGTGCAAGGCGAGACAAGTGATTTGCGAGGTAACCTATTCATTGGCCAACATCATCTTAACCAGAGGCAAACCGCTACCTATATGTGGTATAGTATCCTTAGATAGATGTTATAATACTCGTCCTTGGAGTAAGAATTTGTACGTCAAGCGATATGTGAACTTTGAATTGGCAGATGGGGACTGGTTATTCGCGTGGCGTCTCCAGTGCCGCTTGCACAGCCACAAGAGGGTCCTCCTTGGGTTTCTTCGTAATTAATTCTAATCTCATCACGCAATGCCGGCTGCTTGAGCGATGGAAGCTGCTTAGACGAGTCTGCTAGCATCTCATTTTCGATATTCATGCTTTGAAATCACCACCCTGCTGTTCTACTGAAAAGGACGTGAAGCTCTCTACTGCATCGCGGAGCCTTCATACAGCCTAAACCCATCCGAAATATGTTATTCAATGATTTATCCCACCACTTCAGCGCGAGTCAGCAGTTACGGCGGCTATAATAACATGATCAGTCTATTGATTATTGGTTTTTTCGAATATTTTGCTAGTGCTCTTGATTCGGATAATAGTCAACACTGAAAGTAGAGCATCCAAGTAGTATACTGTGACTTAAAAATCTGAGAGAAACCAGTCCCGCGCGCCCTTAAGTTTCACCTACGCATCCCACGAGCTTCTCCTAAGCGCATCGGGAGACCCGGAAGCTCATAAGCATTCTCGTATCTTCGGCAGTACCACTATATTCAATTGCTGGTCCGCTTAATCCGAAGAAGTACGCAGCTTCCAATACGATGCTGCTCGCAGAAAGGTGAGCTTTGTCGGTTAACGGTGGTCAGATCATGTCGTGTTTGAATTAACTGGCGGATTGGAATGGCGAAAAACTACCGTTTTGTATCAGCAAAGTCGCATACAGCTGGATCAGAGAACGCGGATAGAGTATCTGGCTCCCAGTTCAAAGTCTCATTGGCTCTGATCGATGTGTACGCGTGATTTTTGAGGCGGTCCGGGGTGGTCATGGACTGGGGGCAAGTGGCACGTGAGGCAGTAATATTTGTTTATGCTTGGACTCTTCATTAAGCGCCCGGAAGATCCTAGTGCTTGACCACAATGATGCGGTGCCTGAGCTGTCGCGGTCGTCCTCCCGTACCGGCAATGCTACACCGAGAAGCGCGTCTATCTATCCGGAGTAGCGATGCCCGAGCCGGCTCTGCTTCATCTCCATGGGGTGTTTCCTGACTATGTAAATCAGCTTGGTAGGGGTTAGATTCAATTCCCCTCCTCTCTAGGGAAGCGCTTGGAGACTTTACAGTACTTGCTGTTCAATTTCAGCGTTTATATCTGCCGGTGAGTACATTGATTCTTGTCGACTAGTCAAAGATTTTAATGTTGTAATCAATCTCAGCGGATCAACATCCCATTCGATACTCAATACGACACCCTGAGTCGTGGTTTGAATCTTCAACACTATGCCTGAAATCTACGACCGAGTCGATGCGGTCGTACGGTTGGCTACTACTAACCCCTTTAACACCGCAGGTCGTGGCATGTCCAATGGCGAATACAGTTACACAGCTGAGATACCAGAAATTGAGGCCGAATTTCGCAAAAAGGCTGAACAACAACCAAAGCAACCAGGCGTGACAACGCTGCCTTCGTTCAATCCGCATCCGCAGGATCCGCCCCAAGATAGTGGTCGCCGCCAACGCCGTGCCGGATATGGTCAAGAAGACACTTCGCAGTCTGCTCAAACTTCTCGCCGCGGACGCGAGATGCAAGAGTCGCCTAATCCGCCCCGTCGTCGGACCCGTGAGACGGAACGGCTAACTGCCTCCAGTACCCGTCAAGTTTATCGTGAGCAGTCTCCTGTTGCCCAGTCCGCGTATCACGATGCCGTTGAGGATAAAGGGGGCTATATAAATGAGCCACCTCACTCTGTTGGACGGTCGTTCCGCCCCGGCAAGCAAATTCCAGCGGAAAGAAACGATTTATCAGGTCGGCAACCTCACATGGACTCAAGTTATCAAGACGATTCGGATGAAGGATCAGATCCGGTTCGAGGCTCGTCTCAGGCCAAGAATGTATCTGTAAGTCCATTGATTATCGATTGAGAACTTGGTTCTAATCTTTTGCCAGGGGCTTTCCCAGATTGGAAGCGACGGGAGACCCAGGCGAAGTGATGTTCGGGGAGCTTCCCCGAGTAGTCGTGGTCAGAGAATCCAACAAGGTGCTGCGCAAGCACCTCCACTACAGGCACTGTAAGTGACTATAAATATTTGAAAGAACTGCCTGATATTAATTCGTGCTTTGATAGATCACCCCATGAAGGAAGTTTAGTTCAAGGACCGGCCACTCTGGCGGAAAGCACACCAATTTCGGCTCCCAGCGTAATCACCGATGCGAAAGGTCGGCAGCCAGCTAATGGAGGCAATCCTTCTTTGGCTTCTATGAATTGGAATGGGGTGAGTACCCCCATTAATAAATACTTGATCATCTCTTTCTGATATTTTCTTGACCAGATGGACAACGGGAATCAAGCTCTTGGACCCACGTCTGGATCCAGCCTCCCTCAGCAATTGGTACCACCTTGGTACTGGCATCAGTTTAACCCCCAATCATTGCCGCGCAACATCCAGACGGGCCGCGACTTATGTCCGTCTTGCGTGGAGAAAAGTGTCCCCAAAGTGTGTGGAGGTTGTCAGACGACGTATACTCCAAACAAACCCGAGCCCGCTCAGACCGAAATCTCGGCCAAGCCGGTGGGTTTTTCAGGTTTTTGTTTTGGAATTTTATGATTGAGTAAATTGTCACTTATTCATAGGCGATGGATGAATTGAACGTCCGTGCGACTGTTCAGTCTGAGCTGGATCGAGTTATTAAGGAGGCCAAGCTCGTCGAAGGCTTAGCTGGTGAGGTTATCAATACGATTCGGGCCGAGTTGTCATCTATGGTCTCCGGTTTTACGAAGGAGTTGGTGGAAAGCGCAGTCCCCGCCGTTGTCCAGGCTGCGGTTCCGGCTCTCACTCAAGCTGTAACTCTGTCTCTCGTGCAGTCGGCAATGCCTGCGCTCGTCGAAGCCGCGGTTCCTGCTCTTGCTCTTGCTGCGGCGCCCGTTCTTACCCAAACTGCAGTTCCCGCTTTGGTCGCATCTACAACTCCTGCTCTGGTCGATTCCGCAACCCCGGCCTTGGTGGAGTCAGCGACGCCTGCTCTTGTGAAAGCCGTGGCTCCTGCTTTTGTAGAGGCCGCAGCCCCCGCTCTTGTTGAAGCTGCTATCCCGGCTCTCGTGCAGGCTGCAACCCCTGCTTTGGTGGAGGCTGCGACTCCTGCTTTGATCGAAACGGCGACCCCTGCTCTGACAGAAGCCATCGCGCAGGCTAAAGCTGCGGTTTCATTACCGAACCTATTTCCTGCTTCCGCATCCGCTCCGGCATTGACTCTTGATCCCATCTCGACTGGACTTTCCGCATCTCCGTTTCGTTCGGCCACAGCTCTCATAACACCGATTTCGCCGGTTCCCATTCTTCAGACGCCGACTCCGGATCAAGAGGTCCCGATGCCCGTTCTGGTCGCGCCGCTTTCGAGTTGCGAGCCTAATGTGGGTTCTACGGATAAATATGAACCTGCTCTCGCTGGCGAGCCTACACCTGCAACGACAGCCGGGCCCTCAAGCCAGCATACCGCCGACCAAGCTCCTGCTCCCGAGCCGACAGTGGCTCCTGACCTAACTTCTGTACCTCAGACTCCGGTTTCCGTCGCCGAACTAACTCCCGTCCAAGCACTTGCGCCTTCAGTTGCAGCTAATACCCCTCTGGATTCCGGCCATGCATCCGAGCCGGCTCTTGCTCTAGAAGTCAAGGCGGAGACTGAGGAGGCTCTAGCTAATGAAGCAATTTTGAACGTCGGCAAGGGCGGAGAGAAAATGATGACAGAGATTTGCGAGCCTGTTGTATCAGTTGAGGCGGCGCCGTTGGCCGGTCAACGGGAGGTGGCGGCGACAGAACAGGCCACTAATTTCTCGGCTCTAGAGAGTATGCACATGGAGGACGATATAGCCATCACGAAGGAGGAAGTGAACGTGTCCGATACTATTTTGAATGCACCGGCTCCTAAACCTGAAGAAGAACTCGTAAACCATCCTGGTGCGGTTTCCAGTTTGTGTATCAATATGGGTACTAACCTGATTCCTACGTCAGCTACGTCTGGTGCAGCCACCACTGCCGTCGTTCAACCATTTTTCGAACAAGCCCCTACTTTGACAACGGTTCCCGATTTTACATCTGCCCCCATATCTACTTTCGACGCTGCTCCTCCCTCGGTTTCGACCTCCGTACTCGCGTCTGCCCCCGATGCTCTGGAATCAGCCCCTATTGTTGGTCAAATCTCCGTGCCGGCGGTAAATGGTGACCAACCCGCCGGCTCGCCCCCAGCGCCATCGGCAAATTCCATTTGCGCTTCCGAGTCTGATCCATCTATACCGTCAGCATCCATACCGCCAATCTTGAACGTGGTTTCTAC